>JAJHJA010001343.1:0-92849 GCA_021202915.1 Heliconius himera
TCCCTACTACTTGAATATATTAAAATGTATATTAAAAATAAAACAACTATCCAACTAAAACCAATTCAAAACACATCAAATATGATATAAAGCTATTACAGAACTAATGTTGTAAAGAGAACCTCTACAGTGTATAATAGTCTTAACCTCCCCCTTTTATCGGTCAATACATTTTGTGTCCATACTGTATCCAAGTAACTGGTCGCGGCTTCATCAACAAATACCTGTCTGATATCGATCTTCACCTTAACGATTACGATACCTTTATAATGTACGACATTGATATTCAATTTTTTATCTAGTTTTCATGCATGTGTGATTTAAAAGTACTAGTTTACTTACGAGAGAACCTAGTGTTAAGACTCTATTTTCTCCAATTTCTGTATAATTTTTAGAAAGTTCATAGAGTTGAAGTTCCCATGCTTTGTCTTACCAAAGAGGGGAAATGAAAATTACTTAAAAATATAATCATTTCCCCTAGTGGAGATTAAACTGACATTGTTTATAATTACAAATAATTATAAATATACCATAGCTTCGAAGATGTCAGTAAAATAAAATTCAAGCTATTTTTAGCATTTTTAAAGTGTTAATCCACTTTTAGGTAAGAAAATACTTAACTTAACTTAACTTAGCTTCACGCTTTATCCCTTGCGGGGTAGTCAGAGAGAACGGAGCGCCAAACGCTACGGTCTCTACATACCTCTTTCGCCTCGTCCACTGTCATCAACCTCTTCATACATGCCCTTCGGGGGGTCCTCATGCTTTTTACGTGACCTTCCTCCAGTATCTTTGATACTGTGTTTTCTCCCCCTACCTCTCTTACCGCTCACTTTTCCATCATCAATCTTTTTTGCCATTCTTTCATCACTCATTCGTTCGACGTGCCCAAACCAGCTGAGCACGTTCTTCTTCATTCTCACCATGACATCCTCGCTAGTACCTGCCATTCTGTGTACCTCTTCATTGCGGATTCGTTCAGCTAAGCTGACTCCGCATATCCTACGAAGAGATCGCATCTCCACAGCATTCATCTTTCTTTCATTCTTCTTCTGTAATACCCACGTTTCGCTGCCGTATAACAGAGTCGGTACCAAAACTGCATTGTGTACGGCCAAACGCGCAGCTGTGCTGACGTTTCGCCGTCTCATCAATGCAGCTAAGGCTCCGTTAACCTTGTTACCGGCAGATCCAGGCAGGTTTTCCACATCCATCTCGTATCTTCCATCTCTACTGAACATACTTCCCAAGTATACCACTTCATTCACTTGTTCTAATATCATACTATTTACACTGATCTTGCATTCCGTCCTTTCTTCATCTCTTTCAAAAATCAGAACCTTTGTCTTATTCACATTGAGGCTTAGACCATTATATTCACACCCTTCTTTCAGAGTGGTGACCAATGCCTGCAACTCGCATTCTGATGATGCAATAAGCACTGCATCATCTGCGTACAGCAGGCAGTTCACATTCAGAAAATATTTATTTAGTAAAAGTATAAAAATTTTAAAGTCTAACTTTTTAACGTCAAACCCGCGCCTCCTGGAAACCGACCAAGTGCTGTGAACGTATGGCTCAGAGCGCCTGGTCGGTAAAATTTTAAGACATTTTCTAGATAAGTAAAATTCAAGCTGATAATATTTTGTTTATAGAAGTTACAATATCTCTAATTTCCAAAATTTAAGATGTTGTACCTTTATAAGGTAAAATTTTACTAATCAAAGGTAAAATTTTAAGACATTTTCTAGATAAGTAAAATTCAAGCTGATAATATTTTGTTTATAAAAGTTACAATATCTCTAATTTCCAAAATTTAAGATGTTGTACCTTTATAAGGTAGTATTTCAAAGGTTCCTTATTTTTTTTTATTGCTAATGGCAACTATTTAAAAGTATCTACAACTAACAAATATCTATTATAATTATAAAGTTGAAGAGTTTGTTTGATGGATCGTGCTAATTTGAATACTGTGAACTCTAGAATGAATAGACTTCGTACAACCTGGTGCACATCGACCTTTATGCTTCGTAAATTAAGAAAATTAGTTATCCAATTGCATAATCTCCTGAGAAGTCCATAAGACAGTAACTTCGATTAAAAAGCTTCGTGTCTCAATAATTCGGCAAAAAGTGAGGAACAGAGTGCCTGAACACTAGGTTCAAGCACAAGTGCAAGCAGTTGTGTCGAAGAAAAAAAATAAATATATATACAATTTAATTTTAACTCTAAAGGAGCTTGTAAAATATTATCGTCTAAAAGTGCCTGAACATCTAAACGGAAGTTAAAATTCCCGTCTATTGAATAAGTAATGGACTTATGGGTTTTGTCGTACATATTCGAAACGAAAGTTTTATAAAGCTTTATGGAGCTTTTAAATTGTATTATGATTATTATTTAAAGAATGATTACATTTAAGAAGATAATAAATCATAATTTCAGTCTATTTATTTATTTATTTTTTATTTAAACATCAAAACATGAAAAGAATCTTATGTTGAAATTTCGTTCTTAACAACGCTTAGTACATATTTATTGATATATAATTATTGATTACTTAAAAGATTCGAATTTCCCATTGACCATAGAGTATTTCCCATTGACCTACAATATGAAATTTGGCAAGGAATTAAAACTTACCATATAAATAAGGGATGACTTCGCTGACGTTTGTTTTGGTTGACACACGTGTTAGTGAGAGTTTTCTTATTTTAGTGCAGATTTTTTTTCTTTTTTTCATTGTGATTCAAAAAGTATAACAAAAAGATTTATATTAGTAAGGTGGTTAGTTGTAGTAAGTGTTTGTGTTGTTTTATTTGTGTGATTGTAATATAAGGTAGGTTGAGTTAGTTGTATTTATAATGGAGCCGGATCGCCCTCCTGATCCCCCTGACCCTGGAGGTAGTGTTGATTCTCAGATGTCCACGAGAAAAAGGCAAAGTGGAGACTCATCATCTAATAGTGATGGTCTAGTTAAAAAAACTATTATTAATCCAGATACAGCTACGCCTTCAATCCAGAACCTGTATGTACACCCTTCCTTAACTGAGAGCCCCAAATCCTACCTAGATTCCGATAAAGGCCCTTTTATTGTGTATGTGTCGAGGGAAACTCCAGACCCCGCCGCGGGTACCTCTATTAAAGCTATAAAATTTGGCCAATTCTTACATAGAAATAAAGTTTCCGATATCACTAAGGATGGTGTTAAGAACATTGGACGCAATAAGATAAGTGTTCAATTCTCAACTGCTACTGCAGCGAATTTATTTTTAACTAATCCAGTGTTGAGTTTATGTAAATATGTTGCCATTATCCCTACATTTAATATCACTCGAATGGGCATAATAAGAGATGTTCCCGTGGACTTTTCGTTAGACGAGCTTGTTGAATCATTGGTGTTTCCCTCTGGGAGTGGATTGGTGATGAAAGCAAGGAGGCTGAATAGGAAGAATGTTAGTGAGGGGGTGACTACTTGGATTCCGACTCAGTCGGTTGTGGTCACTTTCCGTGGACAAGAGTTGCCTGATAGGGTCTTTTCCTATCATTCCTCTCTCCCTGTAGAACCTTACAAATTTCCAACAATACAATGTCTGAATTGCTGTCGTTTTGGTCACATTAAATCACAGTGTCGATCTAAGCCCAGGTGTTACAGGTGTTCCCAGGATCATACTGGTGATACATGTGACGCAACCAAGGAAAAATCTAATTGTTTGTATTGTTCTAGCAAGCATTTTGCAACAGATAAAGACTGTCCCGAGTTTTCAAGGCAGCAGTCCATCAAAATTGCAATGTCTCAAGAGTGTATTTCTTACATAGAAGCATCCTCCCGTTTCCCTCCTGTCAAACAATCTTATGCAGATATTGCTAAGGTTATGTTTTCCCCTCCAGTTTTCTCAACTCCTAATCCTCAACAACTTGCTCCTGTTCCACTTAGTAAGTCCTATCGCAAGACCGTTTTTCAAACTCCTCGTCCCCGCGCTCCTCTTGCAAAGGGATATGATAGACTAGCTCACCAGTCCATAATTGGTAATTGTTCCCCTTCCCTTTCCAATGGTTGTGCTCTCAATCAAAGTGTTGACAACTCAACAACAGCTACAAAGGATCTGTTAGGTGCCCTAACAGACATCCTTGTGAGTATAATTTCAACCTTTGATGAACTTCCCTTACCGTCCCACGTTGCCTTAAATCTTACAAAAATTTACAACAAAGTCCTTAATAATGGCGCCACTGAAATTCCTGCAGTGGAATAGTAAAAGTATTCGGCCTAAAAAGCACGAACTGCTTAATATTATTTCACTGCACGAGCCTATCATTGTTGCCCTCTCGGAGACATGGCTGTTGCCTGACTCTTCTTTTAGAGTGTCAGGCTTCTCCTGTTTAAGGGAGGACAGGAGTGATGGGTATGGAGGTAGTGCTATCCTTATCCGGCACTCCTCTCCTTATTCCCGTATTCCTCTCCCAACTCACAGTCAACAGATTAATGCTGTTGCTGTGAGGGCCTTTGATATTTCCTTCTTATCTGTTTATATCCCTCATCCTTCTTCTTCTATCTTCTTAGAGCTTAAGTCTATCATCTCTTCGCTTCCTGGTCCTGTGTTGGTCCTGGGTGATTTTAACACTCATCACACTTTGTGGGGGTGTTATTACTGTGATGGGTTTTCTCCTTTGTTGGTGGACATGATTGATGATGTAAATCTTTGCATTCTCAATGATGGATCACCGACTCGTAGGGTTAATCCTAATCAGAATCCTAGAACTGCTATTGACCTTTCCTTATCCTCTCCTTCTCTTGCTCCCAAACTATCTTGGTCTGTACTTCCTTCCACCTTTGGTAGTGATCACTTCCCAATCCTTTTATCTCTTAGTAATAGACCACTACCTACATCAAATCCTTATCCGCTTCTCAAATTTAATTTAAAAAAAGCTAACTGGATCGAGTATGCTGACTCTGTGGATTGTATGTTGTGCGATTTTCCTGAGTCTGTTGATTATGAGAATGTCATTGTTTGCTATGATCGGTTTGTCTCTGTCATTTTATCTGCGGCAGATTCTCATATCCCCAAAAAGCACTCCATTCAGAATCAGATGCTTTTCAATCCTTGGTGGGATCAGGAATGCTCTGATTCTGTCGATCGGCGAACATCTGCCGAGGTGTCATACGCAGTCTCTATGACAATGGAGAATTATGTTGAGTATCAACGTAACGATACGCAATTTAGAAATTTGATTTGGAAGAAGAAAAAACTTGGATGGGTTAATTTTTGTGAATCCCTTAATCCCCGCTCCTCTTTCTCCCTTGTCTGGACAAATGTTAAGAGATTTCGCCGGTCACTTAACAATGTCGACAGTCTTAATTCCAATAATCCTTCTATTTGGCTTAATGATTTTGCAGACAAATTGGCTCCTCCTTTTGTTCCATCACAAGACCTCCTTACATCCATGCTGGTTGAATCTACAGAGGAAATGGACGCTTCTTTTTCCTTTGAAGAACTTAAAAACGTCTTAGCGGATTTAAAAGACACTAGCCCAGGTGAAGATGGTGTCTATTATTCATTCATTACTAGACTTAATGAAAAGAGTAAACTCGTCTTTTTAAATTTAATTAATAATATATTTCAATCAGGCAATATCCCCAATTCATGGAAATCCCAAATTATTGTCCCTATCCTTAAACCTGGAAAATGTTCATCTGATCCTAACTCTTACAGACCCATTGCCCTATCATCAACATTATCAAAAATTACTGAGCGGCTTTTAAAAAATCGTCTGGAATGGATAGTGGAAAGCAGAAATATCTTAGCTCCCTCTCAATTTGGCTTTAGAAAGGGGTTAAGTACTACAGATAGTCTCAGCATTTTTTCTACAGACATTCGTAAAGCTTTTGCCAAAGGAGAGTATTTGGTTGGTGTTTTTCTAGATGTTGCCTCTGCGTATGACAATGTTCTGCCTCCGGTGCTCAGGCAGAAAATGCAACAGCTGAGTATTCCGCCGAGGTTGAACCATTTCATATGTAATTTGCTAACCGGTAGAATGGTGTCTGTTAAACATCCGCTTCTTACTGTACCTTCCAGACATGTCTGGAAAGGACTTCCTCAGGGTTCAGCTCTCAGTCCTCTGTTGTATAATATTTACACACATGACCTCGAATTGTCTGTTAATAACTTTTGTAATATTCTTCAGTATGCTGATGACATCGTCCTTTATCATAGCTCAAATTCTGTGGAGGACATAACTTATCGATTAAATACTGCTTTGCACTATCTTAACCAGTGGCTCTCTGTTCATGGTTTGGCATTATCTGTAGCAAAGTGCCAAGCGGTGGTGTTTACAAAAAAGAGAGTTATTCCTAACTTTGAAATTTTGTATGATAATGAATACATAAATTTTGCAGAAAATGTTAAATTCTTAGGCATGATACTTGATAAAAGACTGAATGGAATTGCCCATGCTGAATATCTCACTAGAAAGTGTGAAAAAGGCATTAATGCTTTAAGAGCTGTGTCTGGTGTGTGGTGGGGTGCACATCCTTATACTCAAAAACTACTGTACAATGCCATAATCCGTAGTCATATTGATTACGGATTGTTTATTCTCGACCCCTTTAATAAAGTTGCTACTGAAAAACTTAATCGTATACAATACAAGTGCCTTCGAATTATTTTAGGTGCGATGAAGTCTACTCCTACCAATGCTCTGCAGGTGGAGTGTGTGGATCCTCCTTTTCCTATCCGCCGACAATTCCTATCCGACCGATTTGTAGGTAAAATGTTACAGCTGTCTTCCCATCCCCTATGGCCTAAGCTATCTGAGCTAGCGGACCTTATCCCCCGCAGCAAACCGCTACCATACTTGCTCAATAGCTTCCTTAAATTTACCTCTCTTCCTCATCCCTTGTCCTGTAGTCCATCTAATCCTTTATTTTGTACGCCTTATCAGGCTCTAGTACATTATCCTTCTGTTATTGCTAATCTTGGCCTATCCAAGGGAGCTGCTGACACCAACGCAAAGTTTCAATCCATGGTAAATGAAAATTGGCCAAATCATGTCCTCATCTTTACTGATGCTTCGAAGCTATCAAAGGAGACATGTGTTGGTGCAGCTTGCTGGATACCAAAATTCAAAATTATATTACAATTTAAATGTCCTCCTGAATCATCTGTGTTTACAGGAGAGGCTGTTGCTTTGCTGGAAGCAATCCTGTTCACACTGTCCCACAATATTAAACAGACTGTTATTTGTACTGACTCATTAAGCTGCATATTGGCTATAAAGGGAAATCCATTTTATAGTAAATTAAGGTCTTCCATCATTTTAAGGATTCGTGAAGAATTGTACTCATGTTATCTAAAGAGTTTGGATGTTACTTTGGCATGGATTCCAGGGCATTCTGGAATCAGTGGGAATGAATCTGCAGACTCTTGTGCCAAATTAGCCATCCAGTGTGGAACTTTAGATCACTTTTCTATTTCGGCTCAGGATCTGTTGTCTCTTGCACAAACTCATTTGGATATGTCGTGGACTAAATTCTGGGAATTGTCAAAATCTCAGAAAGGTAAGTATTATGCCACTTTACAATCCAAAATCCCAAGACGACCTTGGTTTTTTACTCAAAAAAATACTGAACGGAGGGTTATATCAACTATTTGTCGTTTGCGCCTTGGGCATGCATGTACGCCTGTACACCTAGCCAAGATCAGGGTCAGGGACCACTCATTGTGTGAATGTGGCCTGGACGACGGTTCCCCTTCCCATATCCTTTTCTCCTGTCCTAAATTAACTCATCCCTTATATGATGTCCTTCCTTACAAAGTTCCCCGTCCCCTTAATGTTCAATGTCTGTTAATGTTTGTGTTTAGTCCTTTATGTAAATTTCTATGTAAATATATTAGATACAATAATATTAAGTTATAAACTAACATATTTGTAAAATTTTATTTATTACTAACCCATGTTTATGTATATACTCTAATTATGTATATTTTTTAATTTTATAGGTGAAGGCAATATTTTGACTGGACTACTTTTTGACATGCATTCTCCTATTGTGTAATATAGTCTCTTTTTACCGTACAATCTCCTTCGTGTGTTCTCCATACAACGTGACATTGGCGAAGTGATTAGTGCTCAACTGGCACGCTCGAAGCGCCATAAATGAAGAACTGAACTGAACTGAACTAAATAAGGGATAAAAATCCAAAAAAAATGAAATTTATATTAATATTTCGAAGTCATTCGTGGCGCAGGGCACAAAGTGACTGTAAACGCAACTGGTTGTGGGTTCGATCCCCACTGAAAATGAAATATTTATTTTTGTTACTTCGCTTCGCGAGGCAAAGCGCGGCTTTGAGTTTCGCCGCTAAATACGGAATACCTCCAGGATTTCGGTGGAAAGTAGTGTGAGAGTAACGGAGTGTCTTAAAACTAGGTTCATAATGATACGTGAGTGGGAGAGTAACGGAGTGTCTTAAAACTAGGTTCATAATGATACGTGAGTGGGAGAGTAACGGAGTGTCTTAAAACTAGGTTCATAATGATACGTGATGCTGATTTTTAAAAAAAATTATATCAATATTACAGAACAAACTTACATGTAGTTAATTTCATACAAAATGGGTGCACACATCCTCAAAAATAAAGGTTGCTAATTTTGTTAAGTTGTACTTCCCGTTGACCTATAATCCTGAAATTGATAAAAATACCATCGGTGAGCAAGACTGACTTTCACTTGACCGATTTTTTTTACATATTCTACATAAAGCAGGTTAGGCAGTAGATTATGGTGCGTTTAGTGACAGAAGCACAAGTGAAATCGGTCTCCGAGACGGAATCGAACCTACAACTACAAAGTATGTACTTTACAAAATATATATTTTTATATATGGAACTTTTTTTAGAAAAAAGAGAAATACTGAAATGTTATAATAAAAAAAACACGCAATTTTTTTCTGTTGTTTTTAGGGTACGTATCTCGAAAGGTAAAAATCTCTTATAAAACCACTTTGATGTTCGTCTGTCCGTCTGTCCAGAATATTTATCTCGAGATTGCGTGGTGGTATAAATCTGAAATTAATATCAAACATTCAAATCTGGGATCTCTTGGAGCACAGTAGTAAGTATATTACAGATAGTATATGTAATTTTTACTATTATAAACTTATAATTTATAACTTTCATTCAACATGAATGTGCCTCCAAAACTTTTATAAGTTGTACTTTCCTTTGAAATAAGTACGGAACCCTTGGTGCGAGTTCAATACGCACTTGACCAATTTTTGTTTCGTATAACTAAATAAAGTGAAAAACTAATTTCACGAAATAGCAGTTTGAAGCGTAATTCGGTTTAAAAGCTAATAAAATAAGTATTAAACCTGTGCTGAGATAAATTTTACTTTATCGGTTTATTTGTTGTAAACAGTCTGGAATATTTAAATGGCTGTTTCGTTGAACGAAATGACTTTTAAGCTATAAACTAAAAAGGTTTTGTGATCAAAAACCGCATTAAATAGTAAAATGTGATTTAGAGAGTGAAAAGGTAATATTATAGAAAGATCTATAAAACTTTAATATTTTTTGTAATTATATATTAAAAAAATAAATATCTTACTGTGCGCAATGTTTTATTATTTTATTAATAATATAAGTGTAATAAACACATAACCCATGTGTTTAATATGCTTAATTAAAACCGTACAGATTAAAGCTGATTTATAAAAAAAGCTAAGCTTAGAAATAGATTTTAACTTATATTGTTATACCGACCCGCTCGCACTACTATGTAGTTATTTATTACCTCAAAAACATAAATGTAAAATGAGAGCCAAGTTAAATGTTTAGTAATGCGTGGTTCTCGACTTAAGAGATCTAGTTTTCTGTCAAGTTCTGTGTTCATTTGGGATAAAATTCAAGCTTTTAATTTTACTCGACATTTTTTTACATACAGGTTTATGACATTTGTAAGTTAGTGTAATTCGGGACTATTAGGTTTGATATTTGGCAACAAGCCAAGTGGTGGTTTTGGGTCTCTACTCTATACCTATAATAAAATCGTAACGTATCGATCTCTGTACACGGAAGATATATAAGGAGAAATGTTATTGGGGACTTATATTAATGTAATATAACCCAAAACAATGTTTTTTTTGTCTGTCCGTCTGTCCATCTGTCCGTCTGTCCATCTGTCCATCTGTCCGTCCGTGCGTATGTCTGTATGTCTGTTCCGTCCGTCCATCCGTCCATCCGTCTGTATGTAGCACTTTCTTAATGATAGATAGACTTTTGTGGTGTATTATATAATCTATAATTGACCCGGAATTTTTGCGGGATCGGAATTTATGTGGAAAGATTACGTTTGCAATGTGCGCGCAGTTATGATTTATCTAGACAGATCTGAAATATTTAAACATTTTCTATTAAATACGACAAATTTTGCAAGCAATATAAAATAAATTTTGAAAACACTTAGATTATGAATTATTTGATACATAACAATATAAATAACTAAACTATAATTCATCCATTTTTAGGGTTCTGTACTTCAAAAGGAAATAGGGTCACTTTGTTGTCCGTCTGGTCCATCTGTTAAGACCATTTTACTAGAGATCGCGTTGAGGTATTAATCTGAAATTATTATCTGATATTAAGGTTTACAGTTCGTTGGAGCACGCACTTAAATTAAGCTTCTAATACAACGCAGTCAAAAGATGTGAGCATTTATGTATTGTTTTCTTGTGCTTTCCATACAAAATGTATGAAATTTGCCGCGTCATCAAAACCTAAACTGTACTTCCCATAAAACTATAGTTATGACATTTAGGACGCGAGAAAAAGAAGTAAGTTACAAATTTATGTTTGTAGTTCATTTCAAACAAAATAATCGAAATATCTAAGGTATTTCTCAATTACAATCCTGAAATCGGTACAGAACTCTCGGTGAGCGAGTCCGACTCGCGCTTGGCTGGGTTTTTTTTAATATACTTAAATAAACATTCGTATATTTCAAGCGAGCGTAGCCGCACGGGGACCTCTAGTACATTAATAAATGCCCCCAATAATAGATTTTCTCGTATATTGTCCATGTACAGGCAGCGATGACTTACATTTTTATTATATTTTTTTACGATAGCTTTAATGCACACTTAATAAATGGGAATGTTAAATATATATACATATATTATTATATATATTTAAGATTTTTGTTTCTTAAGTGTGTCTCAAGGTTAGTTTTTCATTTCTTAATAAAATTGTAACTGATCGCTGTACAATGTACATGAAAGATATATAAGAAAATCTATTATCGGAGGCGGGTATCGTTGCTATAGGTTTACCCAATTTAAATGCAGTTTTCACTATTGATTTTGTTCAAATCCCACATTTTTTTAGTAAATCTTTTGAAAACTACTTTCTAATAAATAATTTGTAAATTTTCTATTATAAGAATCCGCGATGTCTGTATATAATAATTAATATTGAAACTAAATTAGATAGGCCACTGCACTTCTCCAACACAAATAATTGCATCGCAAGTGAATGAATATTATTTTAGTATGCAATTCGAATGAATGATTGTAAGGAAGCGTCTAAAATTGGGTTATGAGCTTTTGAACTGTGATTAAACATAAATATATTTAAAACAACATACACTAGTATATTGATTATACCTAATGTAATATATAGCTATTTGAGGCACAGTACCTGACTGTAATCGCAACGGTTATGGGTTCGATTTCACTGAAAAAATGTATATATTTTCAGTACTTCGCCCTAATAACGAGACAAGGCCCGGTGTTGTTTTCCGCCAACCAAAACAATTATATCTCGAAAATTGGGCGGTGTGGGAGACGGAGTATTTGAACTCAAGGTTCCCTCGGAATATTCTCGGAATACTGCACGTAGAAAAAAAAATAACATTATTATACACGATAACAACATTCCACCAAATTCTGAACTGACGACGGAAGGATAGCGCATTAAATAATAGGTATATTAGATATATTAGTATCATTTGTATTTTTATCTTTATGGTAGAATTTTACATTACTATTTTTATTTGTTAAAATAATTATATTCTTAAATTGTCTACTAAAACATTGTTATTAATAATTGTCAAATAAAAAACTATTTTATTTTTTTAAATACAATTCAATCAAGCGAATTCAATTTTTCATCTTCCCATACATAACAGGATCGCCACGCCTGCCAGTGAGAATGAAATTTAAGACACTCCGTTCTCCACTTACTTTCTTAGTCTCAGTAATTATCAAATACATCACAATGAATATAACCTATGTGACTAATAGATTAGTCTATTGTTATACTACAACGCCAATTATCAAATTGATAAGACAGCATTATCAACGAATGGTCTGTAACAATAGTCTATGAAGGTATGTAACACTATACTAGATATTGATGTTACTACAATACACATGACATATTTCAAAATTGAGGTATGATTAAAAATTAAATCAAAATAAAATTAAATCAGCTTCACGCTGTATCCCGCACACAGCAGGATAGACAGAGGGAACCTAGTGTTAGGACACTCCGTTCCCCACTTTCTGCCGAATTCTAGAGGCATTGCGTGTTGAGTGGCACAACTCAACGCCGCGCTTTGAGGTATAATATTAAAAGTAATTTAATAAAAATATGATATATTAAACAAAGATTTAAGATCAAGTGCTTTATGAAAACTGTACGATTGTACTTTTGGGCCGGCTTTCAAAAACGTTGTAGTAGTCCATGGTCACAGGTAGATCCGTCTAAGGAAAGACTATATTAAACCCAGTTAATGCGGGTAAAGTTTCATTTAAAATGTAAAATAATCGAAAAAATCAAAGACGCCGACGAATTATAAACTGCATTTTTTCTTTTTTATCATTTCCCTTTTATGATAATATAAATAATGCAATAATATAAATAATATCATTCACCATTAAAACAATTACAGCTTAGTCACGTCGAAGCAAGCATTTAAACCAAGTTTCATTAAGTATACGCATTGATCCAAGAACGTTGGATATAACTCGGAATTATTATAACTTTTAAACTTCTAAACTTTTAAGTTTGAGCAGTCTTCTTATATGTAATTATGTATGTTTTCCAACTGCAATTCTAAAGTTAATTAAACGTAAAATCTCTGGGGGTTAAGACGAACTTGTATAATCAGGGAACTTTCAGTTATTGTTGACGGTTAAAATTTACTTTTGTATATTTAAAATTGTCTTTTTAGCTTTGTAATATAAAATATATTTTTTTCTTAATGAGTCTTGATAAATAGATGATCTTTTCTTGGATAATTCTTTCCATCAAAATACAGTAATCAACACATAAATGCACGTATTTGATTAGTACATTTTTAAAATCAACTTCACGCTGTATCCCGTACACAGCAGGGTAGGCAGAGAGAACCTAGTGTTAAGACACTCCGTTCCCCACTTTCTGCCGAATTTTGGAGACATTGCGTGTTGAGTGGCAGATCTCAACGCGATTAGTACATTTTCATGTATAATTGGATAATTTTGCAAGATTATGATAAGACGTGTAACAACATGTAAAGACACGTCACAACAGTGTTACGACAGCATCTCTTTAATCGAAAACCTTGACTTAATAATTGTTCTCATTTATTTTAGAATTACAAAAGAAAATGACATATATCTTTCATCGTATTACAACATTTTTATTTATATTACACGTTATCATATAAAAATCAGATCATTAATTTGAAACAAAAATAATTTTCTGAAACTTCAAAGTGAAAAAATATATTTCGTTCTATTACTTTCAGCGATTGTCATCATAATAGCTGATGCCAATCTACTCCCGTTACCTTTTTAACATATTTTTATTAGATAAAAACTAAAACTTTGACAGTATGTTTTTAAGCATTATATTAATAAATACTTATAATTTTGTGAAGTTTAAAAATAATGTATATGAATATGTTGACGGACAAACAGAATATTATAATATACATAAATTGCGACGTTACTATGTGAATATCTGATTCTACAAAAACATCTCGAAAAAAATTTAAATTTTTAAATCTACAAATAGATTTTCAATCTTTTTTATTTAGATTAAGTATTTTTTTTTCTTGTTATAAATTTGTTTTATTTTCCTTAATAATAAAATAAATATAAAAAAAAATAATAAAATAAACTATTGTCCACGTTAGAATTTACCCTGACTTTAGTTTTGATAACCTCGCACTCTGATAGCCTACTGCACTTCCTTACGCGTGAACCGAGCAATTCCTCATATAGTATTATGACACTATATATGACGAGCTTGTACCCTGTACAAGGTTTGTGTGGGCTATTACACATAAAACCTTTTTTTTCGATTTTCCAGAAACTTTAGAGAAATCCTCTTTAATCATTCCCTTATCAATCCTCAAGAAACTGGAAAAAATACGTATATTATTAAAAAAAAAACTACATTTATTGACCCATCAGTTTGCTTGCAAAGTGATTAATAAGAAATAGGATTATTTGACATTAATTTACAATCATTTTGTGTGTGTATATGTGATGAAAATTTTTCATTTCCTTAGCACTGGGTTTTTTAGTCACTCAGTACTTCATAATTAGTATATAAATATGAGGCCAGTCGTGGCCCAGGAGCACAAATGTTCAGACACTGACACCCACAACAAGTCACGATTACAGTCAGCTGTAAACGTGACTTGTTGTGGGTTCAATCCCCACTCCAACACAGAAAATGAGGAACGCATTGTCTTAACTAGGTTCCCTCTGACTACTCTGCTGTGTTAGGGATACAGGGTAATATGTATAATATCTTAAATTCTTTAAATATTCATAAATGATTTTATGACGATAATAATGACTATAAATATGGGCATAGCCCAACATCATTCGTCTCTCAATTCCGCTATAGTTCGAGCATACTACCACGCTAATTGTTTTGGACTGAGTCCAAAATACATACTTAACCGAATTTCACGGGTGGCGTAGTGCATAGAAAATTGTTGCTTCGAACAAATTTACTGAAACAATAATGTACTTGGGAACTAAGAGGATTCTAGTTTTGGGAAATGATTCAACAAAATTTAATAAGATATTCTTAATATTCTTATTTTATTGAATTTGTTGTAAAATTTGTAAAATTTGTGTAGTTATATGTCCGTTTTTAAGTCCGTTAAGATTATTTATCTTGAGATCGGGTAGTGGTATCAAGCTAAAGCTTATATCAAATATTGAAGACAAAATTAAACTTCAGTCTGCACTGAAATTATGCACTTAAAAGTATCGGTTTTTATTGCATTTCGTATGAAATTTGCCGCGTAATTAAAAGATACCAAAAATCATGAAATTTGGAACGAGGTGAGAACTTTAAATAAAAATAAGGGGATAAAAAAGAAAATAAAAAAAATTATAGCTTTTAAATATTTATTATTTAAATTCATAGAAAAAAATATTACAAACTTATGTTATTCATATTAAAAACTTATATTATAAGTTAATTAATTTCGTATAAAATGAGTGTAATCTCGACTTATAATTATATTTTTTTTTAATCTGTAAATATTTGGCATAATGCTCATTAATATCAGTCCAGTTGAGCATAAATATTAAGAATAAGAAATCAATCAACAAACAATTTAAAATTAAATATCTTTAAATGGATATTATCGTTATTCATGCACAATATTTCGTAAGCGAATGTCTAAATTTTTGTTACACAATAAAGCAAAAACAGAGACCAGTCGTGGCGTAGAGGCATAGAGTGCGATTGAAAACGCGACAGGTTGTGGGTTCGATCCCCACTCGTAGAGATGAAATATTTATTTAAATTTATATTTTTATTTCTTCGCTTTGGTGTCAAGGTAAAGCGTGGCGTTGAGTTCCGCCACTCAATACGCTGTACCTTCAGAATTTGACAGAAAGTGGAAAACGGAGTGTCTTAACACTAGATTTCCTCTGTCTACCGGCAGCTGTATGCGGGAAACAGCGTGAAACTGATTTATATATTTTAATTTAAAGCACCACAAGCATTTCGTGTGTAAAAACGAATCAGGTGTCTGCAATAAAAAATAGTGTTAGGCGTGAGCTGTTTTTATTTTGGAATCATTTTATAATCTCGCCGAGGCGGCGGGGTCCGTACGCTGCAAGCATGCCGGCGTTGCAAGACAGAAATAATTACATTCGAAGGTTACGCCTACGTTTTAGCATTTTATTTTTTTTGTGTACGGTTTCTGAAAAATACTGTATTTTTATATGTTGATACTAAATTGTTTGGAATTATAGCGTAGAAATGATTATTCGATATCGTGGTATATTTTCAGAATTTGATGCCATCGAAATGTAAAATGAATAGATTAAAAAACTAAAAACACGCTCTTTTTAACAGAACACATTAATAAAATCTAAAGATCTGTATTACGCACATATAATTAATTGTTGTGTTATCATAAAACTTGGCAATTATTTATAGATTAGATGACAATAGAATATTATGGTACCATCGAGCAGATCTGATAATAGAATTGAAAGATGACTAATGGAATCTTGAACTGCCTACTAGTAAACATATCGAGTTTATGCTTGCTACATTTAGCTTCGTGCTGCAGAGGCAACCTAATGTCAAGACACTCCGTTCCCCAATTTCCACTGAATTCAAGAGACATTGCGTGTGGAATGGCGGAACTCAAAGCCGCGCTTTGTCTCGTTACCAGAGCAAGGAAATAAAAAATTTAAATATATGAAATATTTTGTTCGAGTTTATCATAGGCTTATCACACGCTTGTGCTCCGGCACCACAACTAGCTTACGATTCTTATACTTATTTTCTAGAACAGATAAGAAATACACATATAATTACCTTCCTTCCTAAAAATTCCTTAAGGTACTGTAACTATTTTTTTAAATATATAAAAAAAAACAAATCGCTCTGGTATCGAGTTCTGCCATTCAACATGCAGTGCCTCCAGAATTCGGCAGAAAGTGGGGAACGGAGTGTCTTAACACTAGATTCCCTTTGTCTACCCTGCTGTGTGCGGAATATAACGTGAAGCTGATTTTGATTATTAAAAGAAAACACGCAAATATATTTAGTCAAATTGTGGTAAGTAATATTTTTTTTGTCAAATTAGTTTGTTTACATTTGTTTGCCTTGGCATTTCAAACATTCGAATCTACGATCGAGTCAACTAAATACACTTCAGCAATTTGGCGACAGACAAAGAGTATTCGTTTTGATACAATCTCCATTAATTCTCTTTAAAATTAGTGTGTATAAATATGTTATTTCTTGCGGTAGGTAACGGTTATTTATGGTATATTCTTGGTGACAATTTATTGCTTAGAACGCAAAGCGGTTCTTAGAATATTTTATGCTAATATATGTATGTAAGTATGTCTGTACATATTATGTATGTATGTATATATATGTTCCATGTGTGTAATATTTGTGTTAAATAGTAGTACTATTTATAAAATAGTTTTTTCTTTAGTTTCAAGCGTTTCTTTTGTTGAAAAATTTGAACATCGTTAGTGTTTGTATGCATCGCTTGGTAACAATATAAAAAAAATAACACATATATTATGTGAGAGCAAAAATATGGCGCTGGTAAATCCCGTGGTTTTAAAGTAAAGATGTATGTAAAAAAGTAAATTATCAAAAATAACAATAATCGCAATTAATTAAGTCAATCGCACTTCGCTCTGGATACAGCGTGAAGTTGAAAAAAAATTATACATACATACCTATATAATATATTTTTTTCTTTACACTATATATCCCTCACCTAACAAGGTAGGAAGATGCAACATGGGAAAACAGTGTTGTGACACTCCGTACCCACTAGGTTACTTCCGTTCCCCACTTTCCACCGATTTCTGGAGGCATTGCGTATTGAGTGGCAGAAATCAACACCACGTTTTATATCGTTACTAGAGCGAGCAAAATAAAATTATCAAAAATATAAACCCCCGAGTGGGACTCGGACCCATAACAATTTACATATGCACGCTGGCCTTGCCCCTGCGCTACGACGACCTTAAATATGTATATAATACTATATATTATATATACAAATATATAATATTACTTATATTATTAATTACACGCTTACTATTATAATCAATACAGTACATATTATATCTAAGAGATATAGATAGTTCATGTTGACCTGTGGGTCTTCTGATAGCTTACGGGTCAGTACGTAGACTGCATACGAACTATTTATATTATGTGGAACATTAATAGGGTAGAAAGGTTTTATTAGATAAGCCTTTTGAATTTATAATTATATATTATAGAGGTCTTCTTCGCAATTGGACAGCTTCTCGACCTGTATAAGCGATGGGTGTAGATTCGAACTCGATTCGGGGGAACGAAATATTTGAATTTTGCCTGCTCGAGTAAGATAAAGTGCGGCGTTGAGTTCTGACATTTAACAAAGCGTCACGATTTCCGTCAAAAGTTATCTCCTTTTAAGTGCGGCACTAACCGTAAAACTACTTTTTATTTATATGGAAAATAAGTTTAATTTATATGGTAATTTAAGTAGAGTAGGAGTAGGTTATGAGTTCTTACTACTCCGCATTTCCACTAGGGAAAATTTAATATTTAATATTTACATTTCTTTGCTCTGGTAACGAGGCATAGCACGGTATTGAAATTAGCCATTTAATAGACAATGTCTCAAGAATTCGGAGAAAAGTGGGGAATAGAGTATCTTAGCACTTTCTTTCCTTTGTCTACTTTGCTATGAGATATAGCGTTAAGCTAAAAATATATATATTTTTTTAATATTTATTCTTGGGGTCTCCGCCTCACATATTCTTCTTTCATCCTTTTTATTTAATTTATTTTTATTATAAAAAATAATAAACAAAATCTATGTAAATATAGAGCATTGTACGATTTTTTTAGTTTCACGCTTTATCCCTTGCCGGGTAGCCAGAGAAGACGGAACGCCAAAAGTTAGGATCTTGACATACCTCTTTTGACTAGTTCAATATCATCAAACACTTCATATTGTTGGGATATTAAAATATTTTAATTTGTGGATAGTGATTTACTGTTCCACAGAGGTGTGACTGTAAAACCTACTGGTTGTGGGTTCGATCCCCACTCGAGGAGATGAAATATTTACTTATTTCCATTTCTTCGCTCTGGTGTCGAGGTTAAGCGTGGCGTTGAGTTCTGCTACTCAACACGCAATGCGTCCAGAGTTCGGCAGAAAGTGGGGGACGGGCGTGTCTTAACATTAGGTTCCCTCTGCCTACCCTGCTGTGTGCGGGATACAGCGTGAAGCTGATTTATTTATTTATTTATTTACTGTTCCGATGTGACTTTTAATGTTTCTTTCTTGTGTTAATTGACCTATATAAATATTTTATAAAGAAAATTAAAGTTTGTTAAGAAAAATGAACGTTTTTTGTACTAAGAATAAATAAAGAAACTATTAAATAGAAAATTTCAGAGGCTTGTCAATATGTAAATAAAATTTTTATTGATAAAAGTTTTAGATTTACTCGCATTTAAAATAGCTTTCTTTGAAAATCTATATCTTTACTATAATAAAATCGTTACAGATTGGTCTGATTTTATAAGAAAAGATATTATTGGTAGCATTTAATAATGTAATAGAATCAAAACAAAATAAAATAAAATGTGTGTCTGTTTGTCTGTGCGTTTGTTCAAGCTAATTTCAGAATCGGCTTAACCGATTTAATTGCGGCTTTGTTACTATTGTGAAAACAATATTTTAACAAGCTTGTATTCGCTTAGTGTTTGTTTAATTTGTTTGTTTAATAAAAAAAAAAAAAACATTTTAAAGTGTGCTGTTAAATTGACTGAAACTTAACGTTTCAATCGTTTCGATATCATTATTAGAAAAAGAAAGTAGTGCAGTAGTAAATTAAGAATAATTTAGTAGTTCAAGCGGGAGAAGCCGCAAGTAGGTTGCTAGTATGATGACTGTAATCAAGTATTCTTACTTTTACATTTTTACTTGTAGCTCTATCGATTATTTTATACAGGCTAAAATTTAACTAGACAAATATGTGTAATTAATAGTGTCGTATTTGCAACCTACAAAGGGTCGTAGGTTATATATTTTCGATTATGAATAGTATGTAATAACATTTTATAAATACTCCATAAATATTGTTACTCAAATTTCATGAATAAAATGATATACATATTCCATTATTTAAAATATATGAATTATATAAATAATCGATATTAATAAAAATGTATTAAAAAAATAATTGTTTACAAACTTACAATCAAGCATCAACAATCAATTAAATATATATATTTTTTAATGATAGTCCTTCATTGACATTACAAGAAAAGAGAAAAACAAAAAAATCCCAACGCTAAAACATTCATATAATTTCATAAAAAATAAATATAAAAAAATATCAACCCAAACAGCCTACCTTTTCAATATATCTATATAAGCAAACACATACACAAAACACAATATACACAAAACTCAAACCACCAACACCACGTGTCTCACTAATGCAATAACACTACTACACTGTCCACTCTAAGCCACAAGTCAGTCACTACTGGCGTTTATATACAACTAAAACACTTTATTTTCATACACCTGATCGATAGAACAAAACGTATAATTTTCTCCTGTCTTTCAATATTTTGTGTATTTTTTATATCAGTGTCTTCAATAATTAAGGCCAGTCGTAGCGCAGGGGCACAAACTTGCAACTGTAAACGATAGGTTGTGACTTCGATTTCCACTTGAGGAAATGAAATATTTATATATTTTGATTTCCTCGCTCTGGTGATGAGGCAAAGCACGGTGTTAAGTTTCGCCACTCAAAACACGTTGCCTCCAGAATTTGGTGGAAAGTGTGGGACGGAAGTGTCTTAACACTATGTTCTCTCTGCATATCCTGCTATGTGAAAAAATATCTTCAATATCATTCTATAAATAGGTATCTCATGATTAGTCACTAAGACTATAAAATGACGAGCGTGAGTTTTTTTATATTTTCCGGTGTGAATTTTTATGTATTCACAGGTGATTCGTTTGCGAAAAATATATTTAGATTTTTTATGTGTAGTATTTGAAAATATAATTTATTAAATAAAATTTATAAAAAAAAATACTGTTTCATTATAATTATATATTCCTGGGTTTCATTTGAATTAACCGAGGCGTTTTTTTAATTTAAATCTTACATATTATTTTATTTTCTCCTTAGAATTTTTTTTTAACATAAAAATGATAATTATATTAAACAAGAAAAATATACTTTAACAGAGTAAATATTTCAAATTTAATTATTTAAATAATACAATTTTCGAAGTAGCAGAAAATAGATAAATAATATCGGACGGTTCTACACAAGGGTATTTAATAGACAACATATAATATTATCGTAAAATTATAAGCATTCATGATCGCTGCTGTTTAAAGATTCAATCTTATACTAATCAAACAAACGATTTAGGAGTTTCAGATTTTAGGGTTTCTTATCCATGTAAAACGGAACATTTCCTTATTTATTTATTATAAAACTTTATAATTCAATTAAAATCATCCAATCAAACCATCAAAAACCTAAATCATCTGTAAATTCAATAACTTTTTAACCACCATTTGTATGACGATATATAAATAATAATAAAAAAACAAACGTACATTTAAACGTATTGTATAGAAAATATATAGAAAAAACACTAAAACATAATTTTTCGCGAAATATTATGTTTTAATTATCACAGTACCAGTACCAGACCAT
This sequence comes from Heliconius himera, assembly GCA_021202915.1. Taxonomy (NCBI): domain Eukaryota; kingdom Metazoa; phylum Arthropoda; class Insecta; order Lepidoptera; family Nymphalidae; genus Heliconius; species Heliconius himera. The sequence goes on from JAJHJA010001343.1 coordinate 21,747, forward strand.
AGCGATATGACCGCACGTTTGTCAAAACGATTTAATGGCAGATATCCTAGATTATACGTTTATCGGGTAGTGTGCGGATATTTTAAGATTGATTGATGTTACACCACAAATATTTCAAATATTAAAATGAAATCTGTTATTTATGGTAGATAGTGAAATTTATTATTTTTATAGCTCAAAAAATATCTGGACTTTGCCTAAAAAAACACTATTTTTTAGATTTTTTTTTGATATAAATAATATGAAACATATTTCGACATCAGCTACTTTAACTTTAGGAAAATATATAAAATAATAAATGTATTAAAGTGATTGTAATATAAGAGATATTGTATAAAACATTCTACAGGAATATTTAGCTTCAAACCGTACCCTGCATATAGCAGAGTAGGTAGAGGGAGCCTGGGAACCTAGTGCTAACGAACTTCGTTTTACATTAGTGCACTTTCGTTTCCCATTTTTATAATTAAAAAGTAGGTTAGAATTACACTGTAATTTTTAATCATGGCAATGATACATTAAAGTATAAAAACGAATAGAGTTAATAAATGATAACTAATTAATAATTACAAAAATCAATATCCACCAGTGTATATCAAACTTTATGAAGAATAAGTGACAGTTGGAAGCAAATGACCAAATCGATATGGGGGTTTTAATAATTGATTCAGGAGTCGGTGTCCGACGCGGCGCTCGATACGATTGAAATCGTAGTAAACATTTGTATGCTTTACGGGCTATCTATGTAGTAAAAAGTGTAAAGTTTTAATTCGATGGAATCGAAAGAAATCGATACTGTTACATGAGACGTTTCATGTTTAAATATTTAAGATATACGGTCGTGGTTCATAAAAACATATATTTTCTTTTATGTATGTATGTTTTAGTCGAATATTACCAACAACGCCTAGTTTGGATAAGTTGTAATTCATAATGGAATAAGTTCTAAGTTATGATTCATATTAATTTTGCATACATTAATATCAACACATTAAAAAAGTGTTTAAAATTAATCGGAATTGCTTAATCAAATTTTGTTATACTGTATAATATATAATAATAATAATTTATAACATTTTTTTTTAATATGATATGACGAGCTGGTGATATCCTCCTTGTAGGACAGACGCTACTGACATTTCTATGTGTCTTGTCGATTTAAAAGTGTTTGTAATGGCCTAATTGAATAAAGAGTATTTTGAGTTTGAGACAGGTTGTGTCTCATGAACTTCAATAGTAGTTGGATCGTTAAAATTTTCATAGATTCTACAGCAAATAATACTAAAAAACATTAAAATAAATATTTAAGCTATTTTATATACTTTTTGAACACACCTCGTAGATAATGGACCGTACCATTGCAGTGGACCCGTTTTTTGTTGTTAAATACCTGGTAATCGGGATGATGTACAGTTTAGTTTGTTCAGTTGCATTACTTCTGCACTCACTCTGTTCACTAAAGAAAGTCCATGTTTTCCATTGCCCGTCACGTGTACTGTAAACATGATATTTAGAATATCCAACAAAACAACAATTGTTCTAAAAGTGGTTAAATAAGACGTTTCCCAGACCTAGTTAAACCTACAGTTTTAGCTAGGAGATCTTGGGAGATCCTTATTTTTTGCCGGGAGGAAACCCTTTTACAGGAACTTGAGTATTTTATGTGACACTCATGGATTGACAGATATAGGCCGTCCATAGTACCCACTAGAACCTCACGGTGCTTCTCTTCGACCGCCATTGTCAAGGGTTACAGATATCAATGGATATTTTTTGGGTGGCAGCAGCCGGCTAGGTACATCGTGGAGTCAAGATTGATGTTATCCTCGACGACCCGCTTGACGAAACGCGGGAGCTACTCGGGCTAGGAAAACTTAGTGGTAAAACTGCTATTACAGGCAATGAGGCAAACTTGAGCAAAAATTAACGAGATAAAAATTTAGTGTAACAACACTGTCTTGTACTATTTCTTACTCGATTTATTATATCTTTTAAAATGCTGCTTCTGTTTCAAACTGTCTCCCTTTTCTTCTAATATCAATGATCTGATATTCAGATTAGATAATAGTTTGTATTTTATAATTTTGAGATATTGCTAAAAAATATGTACATATTATGAATAATTGGCCAATTGGATTTCCATACATTTTTTTATTTTCACCAAGTACGCTTAAAAAAATTACAACATCTGTTACAATTTACTGTAAATCTATTAGTATATATACTCTATGACGAATATTATAACATCGTATAGCCGAATATAATTAATTCTTAGCCGCAGTATACAGAAATGCAAAGTAATTTGATAAAATACGCCATTTAAAAAAATACGTACCCTAGGAAATTACTAGTAAAATATATTTTTTAATTTAAACTTTAAATAAATCTTCTGTTGTGTGATTATCTATTAATTTATGTTATAGTAGACAGTTATAGGTGTAAAACTTCAAGGTATACTAAAACAAATTATTATTGCATTTTTTATTTTACTTTCACTCTCTGATAAAACAATATGCAATAGTAAGTTGAGCCAGGCAGTGAATTCAAAATAGAAAAGCTTATAGTATCTAGTATTATTTACATCTTTTTCAGAATCTACTACTACCGCAATTTGCGACTATACCACACCGGTTTTACTACTCAGCTATAGCACAATTTATTAAAGATCCTCATTTCATTATGATATTGAGTAGACTGCATTGCATTGTTAGACTTGATCGATATTTCTATTAATAGAAACCGATGCATTCTATAGGCTTCTAACAATGAAACTAACTACGAACAAGTGGAACAGTACCACCTCAGTATATATAAATTGTGAATCTAATATAGTGTTATTGGAAATTGGGAATTTATGGATAACTTAGTATTCTATATATTTGATGACTTCCTAATCAGTTTAAGGAGAAAGGTATGTCAATATTTTTATTTTGTATTTCCTTTTTTATTTTATTTTATTTAATTTTTTTCAACTCTGAGTTTTGTTCTACATAAGCCAATGTAGACGGACATAATCTAGTTTTATAAAACTCTGTTCTTTGCTTTCTGCCACAATTCAAAATATTAAAGCTCGCAATTCGTTTGTGTGGACTATATAATGAAAAATCTAGTTTTCGTTTCAGAAGAATTTAGAAAAGTCTTCTCTTAGTGTACACGCAGATTTCTCATTTTTCTGTGTCCAATGAATAGTTTCTAATGTGCTTCTATAACTTTTTTGTGTAATGAAAAAAAATACGCACACAGGGAATTCCTAATCCAGTGTTAAGACACTCCGTTCTCATTAAGACACTTCCGTTCCCCTCTTTCCGCCAAATTTTAAATTTTAGAGGCAATGTGTGTTGAGTGTCGGAAAAGGCCAAGCGCGGCCTTGAGCGCCGCGCTTGGCCTTTTTACCAGAGCGAGAAAATGAAAATATTAACTAAAAATTAAACTCCAACTACGTTGTCGTACGATTTTGCCGCCGAGCCACGATGACCCCATTATAAATATACATATGTAAATACATTTCTAAATTTCAAAAGTACCCGCAAAATATATCAAACAGTAATTTACCTAAATTATTACCATTTAATATTAGTTCAGCAATATATATTCAAGACATTTGATCAATTGATGATTGATAATAAAACTGTCAAAAGGAAATTTGTCCTCAAAGTCGAATGCGTTCTGGCGACACGCCAGCTACGGCGACTATATTAAAGCTTTCGACTTACAAAGATCATTGTCATCTTATTCAGTGTAAGAAAGTGCCCAAGATGTAAGTAATGGCACAGTATTATAGAAGTAATAAATTGGGCTTGGCCTACATTATATTATTTTTATTTCTGTGCTAGCAGCACTCACGCGGCTTCGCCCGCTTGAACTGTACAAATATTTATTTGAGCGTGTTTAGGGAAAATTACATGATTATTATTTTATTATATAGTGGTTATCTATCCTGTTGAACACTTAATAAATCGTAATTTAAATATCCCACATATTTATTATTTGAATTCATTTGCTTTTTCGCAAAAAATTTTGTATTTATTAAAAAGAATATTTAGTTATTTCAGATATATCTAGATATATATAACATCTAGGTAGGCGGTAGGTATGTGCGCACGATGAACGTGGTTTTTCCGAATAAATCCAGGGTATAAAGTAGCTTATATTGTAGTCCACAACTCCCAGGATCTTTCGGTGAAAGTCTCACAAAAATCAGTTCAGCTGTTCCTGAAATTTGCCCGAATAAAAAAATATGTATAAACTTTTTTATATTTTAATATCGTGTAAATATATGCACTTGAAAAATAACTTTTACTTATCGTTATATATAAATGTATAGAGTACTTTCTAGTACATAAAAAAATGATTGAAATCAAGAATAAAACTGCCCTTAGAATATATAAATTTCCATCTAGCATTTAGGAATTCGTAGAGGATTTTATAATAGGGTACGGCATCCCTTTTGTGGTTAGGTAAGGGCAAATATTTATAAAGCCGTAAGTTAGAGGTTAGATGTATTAGCATTTAGTAAGACATTTTATGATATATATTTTTGAGGTATACTATTAAAAGGAAGAATTGTTCTCAATGCCATCATGGAGTATTTAAACACTAATTGTAGTTATGAGTTTTAATCTTAATGTGCGTATATGATTCCAATAAATGGTCAGTTGAAGTACATTGCGTACGGAACCCTAAAAATCAAAGTAAGAGGGTAAGAGTTTCTTATACGGAATTAGTGCCATACCATACCATAAAGGCTTTAGTGGAACACCGTCACCGTCTTCTCAAACTTATTTTATTATGTCCGTTCCAATAAGGTAAAGCGCAGTGCAGATTTTTACCATTCTATACACAGATTCCAAACGAAAAACCGGATGTACAGATTTTGGCACAAGGTTTTCTCTGTTTACGATAAAAAAACATGTAGTTGCTGAAAAATCTGTTTAGATTTGAATAAACTTTTACCCAGGATAGCTTTCTACATCCTCCCCCTCTTGTTCTATTCCATACCTAGCTGTATAGAAAGCATTTCTTTCAATGAACGGTCCGTCAATGTGACGATGGATAACAAAACAAGCATTCATGCAACGCATTGCCGCATGCCGCGACCGTTGTGGGAATAGCGCCAAGATATTTGTTTTATCTATTTTCTTACACTAATAAAAGCTTCTATAATATTAAGTGAGTTCTCTTCAGGTATTTTCTTCTTCAAAAGATGTCAATAGAAATTAAAAATTCTTAATAATTTTCTATTTTCTATCTTACCAAAGACTATTAAGGATTTTTTTTCGTATGTAAAATATTACTTTTAAAGCTTCAATAGATAGATCTCTTACGAAAGTAACTAACTAGAACGCTTTTCACTTTAATATTAAATTTTTAAATAATTTAATTTAAATTTTCCGTCCTTATTCTTATTTTTTTTCTCTGCTTTACTAATGATAACATTTTAATATTTCAACTTTTACTCGTAGAATTACTTGAAATGAATTAGTTTACTCGTAGAAAGATAAAACACTATGTCACAATCAGGTACAAGAAAAATCAATCTGTTCCCATCAAGACACTTCTGTTCCCCCAAGAAATATTTTTAATTACAAGATTTCTTATACAATATACTATTTAATGTATTTAGTAAATCTAGTGCGCTATTGTTATGCTAGACCCCTGGCGATAGGCCAGAACGGATAACACTAAAGATACATGGATGTGAACAAGTTTGCTCTTAACATGTAATAGAGCAAAAAAATAGACATTGAACGGCCAATGTTAGTGTTGTACTGAATGAAATTTATATTTATAATTAATATTTATTACTGAAGACATTGTTTTAGAGTAGTTGTAAGTTTGACGGTGGTTAAGGGTTCATACTCTAAATGTGATCTGCCTTACTTAAAATCAAATACAAATATTGATATTGAATAAAAATATACAAAAGTATAATATCAATTATATAAATATATGATATTTCTAAAGGTTAGAACCGTTTATAGTTGCGATCGTGAGTAACCCAAAATCTTTTAGAGATTCAGAGGTAATAGAGTTTAAAAGTTTATATATTAAAAGTTTTATATCACGCCCCCAGTCGCATACACCAGAGTTCCAGGACATAAAATAGCACCACACATTTACTAATCATATACCAAATCTTAGAACACGACAGAAGTGGTAAACATTATGTTAACAACCAACGCCATACAAGTATAGCTTACGTACCGCGAGCGCACTACGAGACGCCATCAGTCACGACATACTCGTACTTAGTTAATGTCGCTATAACAGTTCGCATTAGCCTATCACGTCAGCCTCCGCGACGTCAAGCTACATTCAATATTGTTATTTTGGTCAAAGCTTACAATGATCCACAGTATGTATGTATCGCCTCTACACATATCTGGCATTATAAAAAAATGGATCTTAACTCTTTCAGGTTGGGTGGTTTACTAACCACTTATTCGAGGACATTTTAAATACATTTCCACTATATCTATTGATGATATGCTACACTTTTATGAATGTATACATAATATGCAGTAGAAATTTGCAAATGCAAATCTAATGCAGCAGTTAATTTTAATAAATATTTTAAAAAATTGTGCAGTGTCATTTATTCACCGAAAATTATCCGATTTAATAATAAAGGTAAGTGTGTTTATTTAGTAACAATTTAAGTAGTTATCTGACCACTAAGCCATACGTTCTCGCCAAGCTACGTCGATTTTTTTATAATTCTTAGTAATTATCTTTGGGTAGCGGAAATTTGTAAAAATCTCCCTACAGAGATACTTACAGCATAAATAAGTTGTAACAAGCGTATAAAAATTTCGACGTAGCTTGGTGAGAACGTATGGCTTAGTGGTCAGACCGCCTTGTCGGTTTCCAGGAGACGCGGGTTCGAGTCCCGCTACGTTCAAATTTGTATACGTTTTCTAAATAAGTATTTTTCTTTCCTAAGTGTGGAATAACACTTTAAAAAATGTTTAAAAAAGACCAATATACTCTACATGGCAACAAAGTACCTGTAAAATATCTATTTGTCTTTAAATAACATTTTATTTTATATTTCTACTTTTATTAAATTTTATCGGTATAAAATATTTTGCTCGCATTTTGCTAATCGTCACGGTAGTTAACAAAATAACTACCTTATTCCTCGAAAGCCTTATGCATTATTTTCGTATAACATTTTTTTATTACATTAATCGGTATTTAATACAAAAATACATTTTTTATGTTTAAAAAGTCCTTCATATAAAAGTGTGGCTGAAAGAGTTAAAAGATCGTGCCAATATAGGCTTCCGAATGATTATATTACTAGCAGCCCACTCGCGGCACCTATAATATTTTTATTATGCTGCATTTGCCAACAGATTAATGATATCATTTATATATTCAATATTTTTTATAGAGCAGCTACATATTTTCAAAAATTAAAAAAAAAACTTTTGCATGGACATTTTCAAGCGCGTCGAATTTCCCACATCCCACATCCATGTCCTACGTATTTTGAAAATATGTAAGTATGTTAATCTGATTGTTTCCATGATCGAGGTGGTCGTACATAAGAGTTAAAAATAAAAAAAACTGACCGAGCGCGTCAGATTTTTTAAGGGGCTGTTAAGTGAACCTAAAAAAAAGCTCCTATACATTAATCTGACGATTTGGATATGACGCAAACTCGTAGCCATTATTAGAACGTGCAAAAACATTTTCGTCACTGAAATACTCAAGCGCGTCAGATTCAGATATATACGGTTCTTCTTCATGCCCTAGACGTGCTATCTCATAATCTAAAGATTATCTGAAAAAAGAAAAAAAACATATTCTCATATTATGCAAGTCGCCTAATATGAAAATATATATTGTTTTAAAATCATTGATCGCAATCAATTAAAAAGCTCAATAAATAGCATTTATATAAAAGAGTGTATGTTTGATGAAGAATACATATATATTTAAGAAAATAATTATAAAAAAACACAGAGAGGAATATAGACAACCCGTAGCTGCATTTAGAATACTTCTTAATCTACCTTGTTATTATCTGACATGATTTTGATATGATTTTAGTAGGTAAGTGCTGACGGAAGGCAGCGGTCGAGTCAAACTATTAAGTACTACAGTACTAATAAGTATGGTGCACTGAAAGATTCGTACCAAATATGTAATAAAAGAAAATATTAAATATTTCATTTTCTCGAGTGGAAATTGAACCCACAAGCTATCGTATTATATATCGTACAGTCACACGCTGCTGTCCCTGCGCCACAACTCGTCTCATATATTAAACTATGAAATATTTGTTTCGTAACAAAATGGATTTTACGGAATTTCTCATTTCAGTTCACATTCTAACTAATGTTATTAAAATATTTGGTCGTTGTTCGTGTATACTAATTTTTGGTTGGTGTATAAAAATAATAATAACAAATAAATTTCTTACAAGCCTCTTCAAAAAGTGGAAAATGTGTGGAAATGCTTAGAGTATCAGAATAGGAATGTCTTAACACTAGAGTTCCCGTTTCGCTCTGCCTACCCAGCTATACTGAATACTACCCAGTTTTAAAATAATGTAAGCTTTAGCGTGAATTTTAGCTTTACCTCACTTATAACAGGACAGATATACGGTGTCTAGATATTCCGTTCTCCACTTTCCATCCGAATTCGAGACATTGCTTCTTGAGTGGCGGAACTCAACGCTGCGCTTTGGCTTATCAGGCAAGGAAAATGAAAATAATTAATTGAAATATTTTTTATAATATAAATAAATAAATAATATTAAAAAATAACGGTTACGTTGACTAAAATTAATAACAGCTTCACGCTGTATCCCGCACACAGCAGGGTAGGCAGAGGGAACCTAGTGTTAAGACACTCCGTTCCCCACTTTCTACCGAATTCTGGAGGCATTGCGCGTTGAGTGGCAGAACTCAACGCCGCGCTTAACCTCGACACCAGAGCGAAGAAATGGAAATTTAAATTTAAGTAAATACAAAATATATTTTTAAATTATACGCGATCTATTAAAAATATATATTTATATTTTTAATTAAATTTAACTGCAGTAAAAAAATCCCTTCCCATTAATTTACATTTAATGAACCAGCCACCGCCTGACGCCGTTGTGACGCAAAGGGACATAAGTTACTGTAAATGCGACGGTTGTAGGTTCAACTCTTACTGAGAGGAATGCATTAAGTTAGAGTAGTAGATAGGAATGCATTAAGTTAGAGTAGTATAACAATAAATATTTCTCAGCTTCAGTTTCACCTCAAATAATGATATATGGTGTTAATTGTAGCATTTAAGCGCAACGGTTTTTGCTCTTGACTCTAGTGTTTTACGTGTTTTTGTATTTCAAGTCAATTTTTTTTTCGAACTTAATTTAACTTTACATCTGTTGCTTCAATAATAGAGTGTGTAGAAGTGTTTTGTCTGATTTTTCTGACCTAAAATAAATCAGCTTCACGCTGTATCCCGCACACAGCAGGGTAGGCAGAGGGAACCTAGTGAAAGACACTCCGTTCCCCACTTTCTGCCGAATTCTGGAGGTATTGCGTGTTAAGTGGCAGAACTCAACGCCGCGCTTTGCCTCGACACCAGAGCGAAGAAAAGGAAATATAAATTTAAGTAAATATTTCATCTCCTCAAGTGGGGATCGAACCCACAACCCGAAACCAGTCGGTTTTACAGTCACACTTTGTGCCTCTGCGCCACAACCGGCCTCATTATTCTGACCAAATTTATGAAAAGTAACTTATTTCATTTATCAGCTTAAAGCACTGGTCTAACTTATCGGAGCTTGTGGCGACCACTGATCGCCATATTGGCAAGAAATAGCGTTGCGTTTAGTGTGACTACCATTAAAAATTATACCTAATTAATCGATAAATCTTATCCTAACGTACAAAAATGAATATTTTTTCATTTCTTTGATCTGGTAACAAGGCAGAGAGCGGCGATGAGTTCCGCCACTAAGCACGCAATGCCTGGCGAATTTGGAGGAAAGAGAACGGAGTGTATTAACACTAAGTTCCCACTGCCTACTATACTATTTACAGTTAAAAAAATACATTAACAAAAATTTAATAAAATATAATATGAATTAATTAAATTATATACATTAGTGTGTAGGGCGGTACAATAAGCGGTTGACTCATTCATAACGTCTTGGCCGCGCGCCAGTGCCTGCACCGTGTAGACAATTCAATTATTATTATAACTATATTTATTAGATTTCTCGGTACTTAGGAAGCTGGAATATTGTTATGTTTTTTTTATTTTTGTTACCGTTAATTTTTGGGTTTTAAGTTATCTCTATATATAATAAGACAGTAAAAATATTTTGTCTGTACATTTAGTAATTTTGACTGAAATGGATAGAGGGACACTTAAAAAGACTAATAGAAAGCAAAAAGATTTTTTTTGAATTTCTTGTCTGTCTGTCTGTCTGTCTGTCTGTCTGTCTGTCTGTCTGTCTGTCTGTCTGTCTGTCGGCATATTGTTGTCCGCATTTTTCTCTGAAACTACCGAACCGATTTACTTGAAAATTTCACCAATTGCTTTGTTTTAACTCAATTTAGGTTCTAAAGTTTGGTTCATCAAAATCGGTTCATTAAAAAAAAAGTTATCGTCATTTGAATGAACTCAAGGCATTAGCTTGCCAGCGAATGTTATATAGAAATCGCGCTGGTATGACCCTGGCTAAAGAATGACGTTCGAAACGTTAATTTAAACTTTATATTTGTTTGTCATTCTATTATAGGGTGTGAGGCCAGTCGTGGCGCAGCGGCACGAGGTTTGACTGCAAAACCGACTGGTTGTGGGTTCGATCCCCACTCGAGGAGATGAAATATTTACTTTAATTTATATTTCCATTTCTTCGCTCTGGTGTCGAGGTTAAGCGCGACGTTGAGTTCTGCCACTCAACAAGCAATGCCTCCAGAATTCGGCAGAAAGCGGGGAACGGAGTGTCTTAACACTAGGTTCCCTCTGCCTACCCTGCTATGTGCGGGATACAGCGTGAAGCTGATTTATTTATTTTAAGTAAACAAAATTGAATTGTTAGTAGAGATTACCTTCATAAATCATAACAGTGAAGTTTAAATCGTAATTAATTCAACACAGAGATAAAGAACGATTTGATCTTCAAAGAAATATCAAGTAAATACATAGATTTTTTGGTTCGTTCGTTCGTTTGAAATAAATCTATATAAAAATGCCTAAAAACATCCTTTCTACGTGTACTGTGTAATAACTACATATTTACCAATTATTCATTTATCTAATAATATGCAAACAGGAGTTAATATACAAACATTACAGTTATTTTACAAAGAATATTATGAATCCTTAACCAAATCAATAATTTTACATTTAAGGCTGTTTCTGAAGCAGTACATTAAATTATTAAGTGACGTCAGCACATTTAACAGAGCTTTAAAAAACATAACATAGGTAAAAAGAACGTAATGTTACAAAAATATATATATATAATAAATAATTAGCTTTATGTATATTTTATGAATATCAAATATCGACATTGGTCATATTTTTTAGTTCGAAACAATCAAAAATTCTTACAGAAGTTACGATAATGTCGTAAAAAAATCATAATAGAATATTACAGATTAAAGTAACAAAAAATCATATTAGAAGTCATTATAGTTGTCTTTATATTATATATGTTGTTGTATGTTGTCTTTATATTTGTTTGTCATTCTATTATAGGGTGTGAGGCCAGTCGTGGCGCAGCGGCACGAGGTGTGACTGCAAAACCGACTGGTTGTGGGTTCGATCCCCACTCGAGGAGATGAAATATTTACTTAAATTTATATTTCCATTTCTTCGCTCTGGTGTCAAGGTTAAGCGCGGCGTTGAGTTCTGCCACTCAACACGCAATGCCTCGAGAATTCGGCAGAAAGTGGGGAACGGAGTGTCTTAACACTAGGTTCCCTCTGCCTACTCTGCTGTGTGCGGAATACAGCGTGAAGCTGATTTATTTATTTATTTTATTATAGTTGTCAATCAATTCTGCTTATTAAATAATCATGTATTTTAAGCGGGCGAAGCCGTGGGCGGGCCGCTAGTAAATAATATATTTATAGTAAGTAAAGTTTTGTTTAAATAGAAATATGCATCATGATTTGCTTTCGTCGATGTTTTGAGATTGATGTGACACAGTGGCACAAGTGCTTAACTGTAAACGTGACGATCGTAGATTCACACTCGGGAAAATTAAATATTTATTTATTTTTTCTTTGGTAATGAGGTAAAGCACGGCGTTGAGTTCAGCCACTCAATAGGTGGGTTGCCTCAAAAAATTCGGCGGAAAGTGGACAATGGACTGTTTTAACACCAGGTTCCTTCTGCCTACTTGCGGGATACAGCGTGAATCTTAAAAAAATGTAAAAACAAATTTACAACATCCATTATACAGAAAATCCTAACATAATGCATTCACCATAAAACGTCTTCACAAGCGATCCGTTTATAAAATCCACTTTAGATATTTAGTATTGCGGTATTTTTAAGAGTCTCGGCTCTCCCTGAAACGATTATCCTCTTGTAAACTGAGAATTTTGCAAAATGGCGGCGCACTCGCTGTTCGCCACTCAGTGAGTATTTACTGTAATTTCACTTTTGTTAAATACCTTATTGGATGGTACCTGTTGCATTCTATAATTTTAAAGGAAAGTCGTCGAACTGACAGCGCAAAGGTCGTGTGTTCGATTACCAACCGAGGCAATGAACTTTTATCTTTTTTTATGCTCTGGCAAAATAAAAACGTAACAGTTAGTTCCGCCAGTCAACGCACAATAGTAACACACATCCACAGACTGCTAAACACATTACACTCTTATGCGTCGAGCAGTCGGGTAAAAAGGTATTTCTCGAAATCAAAAATAGCTATCAGGTCATTTTAACAATGGAATATTGCTTGTATATTTATTATGTAATTTGTAAATCTAAATAGACTGGATAACTAAAACGTTAGTATTCCCGATTTAGCTACAGCTTGTATATACAAATATTATGTTTTAGCATAAATTTGGAATAGTAAAGCTTAAATAGCAATCTATATAGAGAAATCCATATTACTCAAAGGAATTAATTTATTTTATAAATTTCAAAATATTTCGTGCATTTTTTTATAAGAATCACTCATAAGGTGGGATTTGAATCCAAAAACATAATCTCTGGTCAAACATTTCCTAGCACTTATTACGATCGCACTAGGGGTCGCAATCCGGGATCCCGGGATTCAAAAATCCCGGGATATCGCACCAAATATAGATCCTACAAATCCCGGTTTTAATTTTACAAAAAACCGGGATTTTCGATATTTTCGGACTTTACAAAGTTAAAAGTTAGTTATTCGATTTAAAACGTGCCTGCTATTTAATCCAGACTTTTTTAAGATATATAATGGTACATAACATACATCGGCAAAAGTAAACGATGAGTTTTCCTCAAAATTCCGAATTTTACGACTTTAACCGAGTTTGACCGGCCCGACCAACGAACGCACGAATATCGTATTTTCTCGTGGCGCGTCGTTGTGGCGCGTCTCTTTTGCACATCATTGTTGCACGCTGTTCTTGCCCGTCGATGTTCCAGGTGTCATTATTGTTTATCGTAAATGCTAATTAATAACTAACTAACTAGCTACACGCTTAATCTCTAGCGGGGTAGTCAGAAAGAACGGAGCGCCAAACACTACGGTCTCTACATACCTCTTTCGCCTCGTCCACTGTCATCAATCTCTTCATACATGCCCTCCGGGGGATCCTCATGCTTTTTACGTGACCCTCTCCAGTATCTTTGATACTGTGTTTTCGAAGGTGAATCGAGGTCTCCCCCTACCTTTCTTACCGCTCACTTTTCCATCATAAATCTTTTTTGCCATTCTTTCATCACTCATTCGTTCAACGTGCCCAAACCAGCTGAGCACGTTCTTCTTCATTCTCACCGTGACATCCTCGCTAGTACCTGCCATTCTGTGTACCTCTTCATTGCGGATACGATCAGTTAAACTGACTCCACATATCCTACGATGAGATCGCATCGCAGCATTTATTTTTCTTTCATTCTTCTTCTGTAATACCCACGTTTCGCTGCCGTATAACAGAGAGCTGTGCTGACGTTTCGTGGTCTCATAAATGCAGCTAAGGCTCTGTTAACCTTGTTACCGGCAGCAATACGCCTTTCCACATCCATCTCGTATCTTCCATCTCTACCGAACATACTTCCCAAGTATACCACTTCATTCACTTGTTCTAATATCTTACCATTCATACTGATCTTACATTCCGTTCTTTCTTCATCTCTTTCAAAAATAAGAACCCTACCCTTGTCTTATTCATATTGAGGCTTAGATAATTATATTCACACCCTTCTTTCAGAGTGGTGACCAATGCCTGCAACTCGCATTCTGATGATGCAATAAGCACTGCATCATCTGCGTGCTGTACGGTAATTTACATTCAAGTCACCTACTTTCACTCCCATATCACTTTGTTTCACTCCTTGGAGACAGCTGTACGCTACAAATACAAATTGAACAACCAAGCTGACATGGCGCAACCTTGTTTAACATCCGATTGGATGTCAAGCCAGGGCGACATGCCAGCTCCTACTCGCACGCAGGCTAAGTGATCTCTGTAAAGAGACTTTACAGCTTGCAGCAAGGGTCCGCTCACATTGTACTGGGGTAGTATCTCCCATAATTTCGCTTCTACAACTCTGTCAAACTCCTTTTCCAAGTCCACAAAAGCAAAGAAAGCTTTTTTAACGGCCAAATATTTTTCCGTGATCATGCGGAGGGAAAAGATCTGATCCATACGCCCCCTTCCAGGTCTAAAGCCTCCTTAGGCCTCTCACAACAGCCGAGAGATCTCTCTTGCATTCTCCTTGCTAAAACTTTATTATAAACTTTACTACCTAAGCTAATCAAACTGATAGCCTTATGGATTGCGCAGTCTATCTGTGAACCTTTACCTTTATACAAAGGCCCGATGACCGCACTTCACCAATCGTCCTAGACTTCCTTCGATTTCCAGCATAAATTGCACAAAACCCAGAACAAGTCTAAGACGCGTGGCCCACCATTATTGATCATCTCAGCAGTAACTCCATCTGCTCCCGCTGACTTACCACATTTCGCCATCAGCTACATCAATACTCAGCGTTTCGCTCTTACTTGAGACTGAGGCGTCATCACATTCATACATCTCCTTGTAAAATTCCGCCCATCGCTGCAAAACGTGTGGTTGTTCTGTTAGAATTTCACCGTCCTTGGAAAGCACCCCTTTCATTCTACCGGTTAGCGAGCAACCTCGAGAAACACTAACTTCTCGCAAGAAAAGCTTCGTGTTTTTCCTGAAGTTGTTCGTTAACCTTTCATCTCTTTCATTCTCTGCCTTTTCATCTTTATCAGTACTTTCGTCTGGTGTCTTTTTTTTCATCTCTCTCATACTTTTATCTTTACCAGAGGCTTTGCAATCCTGCCATGTCTTCTTCTTGTGTTCTTCTAAGTGATTGTGTGCGATCATCGCACACAATCACTTAGAAGAAAGTCCAATATATATTAATTCAATTAATCAGGCTTAAAGAAAATAATATATCATGTTTTAAGAATGTCAGCGCAAACACAGCGCCATATTTCAAATACGATCCGATATTTCATTTTAAAATAGACTATTATAATATTCAGTCTGCAACAGTTGTTTGCAAGAACTAGCCAAGGCGTTTATAGTCCAACTAAAGCATAAATTCATTGAAAACTCAGTTCAACGTCTTTCGAAAACGGTCTTTAACGTCCACTGGGCTTTGTGTAAATAATGTTTCTACAATTTATCGTCATAATAAATGTAGAGTTGGCTTTTTCTATGGGAATAAGTTTAAATTTACTAGTTAGTTAGTAGGGTGTTATTTTTGCAATATAAGTGAAATTGTTGTTGTTGTAATATGCGGCCATCTGGGTATATTTAATATCAATTGGGTTGGATAATTATATAAGAACGCATCACGTTTAGTTTGCTTAGACTCTATGCGGTGTTAGGTACCGCAACAAGTCTCTAAATGAATGAAAACTCAAAAACTATTAGATTTTGTACATATATAAAATAAATAATTATAAGAAAATGGTGATTATAAAGTAGTAGTTCGACCTTTTCATTTTCAACATAAGCATCAGCATGAAGCAGATCATGCAGAAATGTTAATTATTTTGCATTTTGGTAACCACAAAATTGTTTTGATGTCTTTATATCGTGCTTGTAACCCTTGAAAGACATTAATACAAATAAATGCAAAACAATCAAGTCTATACAAGTTTCTGAATATTTTTTTTTAGCAGCATGAACACAGGAAACATGCCTTAACCTAATGTTAAGACACTCCGTTCCCACAAAGACACTTCAGATCCCCACTTTCCTCCAATTTTTGGAGGTACATATTGCGTATTGACTAGCGGAACTTAACGCCGCGCTTTGCCTCAACGCCAGAGCTGAGAAATCAAAAAATTAAACTCGAACCTCCAAATATATTTTTTAATATTCGGCTAGTCGACCACAAAGCTGAACAATTATTCAGTGTAGGGGACAGTGCCCTGTGCCTACTTGGGTAGGGAATACTGTCCTTCCTTAATTGTAGAAATAAAAGAATGGACTGTATAAATAAATATATATTAAAGTACTTAAGGTGACTAAAGTTAAAAGGTAAGTGAGGACGTGTGCCCGGTCGCTCCGGCCGTCGCTGCTCCCCCCGCCGTCGCTCCGTCGCCGCGCCCCGCTCTAAAGACGCGCGATGCACTGCCCGCGCGCATTGGCAGGCGCAGTGTCCTCAACATACTCCCCGCGTTGAAGAGATATCTTCAAGATTTGATGTCGGCAGGGGACATATGGTATTGAAGGCACGCCTGATCACGCCTTTCTTGGTTCGAATATCGGCTACTCTAGTGACTCCATCCTTCCCAGGCAATATTCGAATGATTCGCCCAAGCAACCATAGTATGGGTGGACTAGATTTGTCCTTTATTACTACAAGTGTCCCTTCTTTAAGTGTTGCAGATGACCGCATCCATTTAGTTTTCTGCTGAAGGAGAGTAATATATTCATTAGAAAATCTATTCCAGAAATGTTGCTTCAGTAATTGAATCCGGTTAAATCTAGCCAAAGAAGAGATTCTGTCAGCGCTGACAATGGTTTGTGGTACAAACGTTAGAGATCTTCCAATAAGGAGATGTGCAGGAGTCAACGGATATAGGTCGGACGGATCGTTAGATAAAGGAGTAAGAGGACGGGAATTTAAAATTGCTTCTACTTGAACTAATAATGTACTCATTTCCTCGTAGTCTAAAAAAGTTAGGCTTAAAATACGTCGTAAATGATATTTTACTGACTTAACAGCAGCCTGTTACAAATTACCAAAGTGAGGAGTGAATGCGAAAATGAAAGTGAAATTTAACCTTCCTCAGTCGTGTCTGCCGGTGAGAGAATCTTGAGAAGTCCAGCTAAATCATCAAAAGTATCTACAAATGTAGTTCCATTGTCGGAATAAATAGTTCATGGTTTACCTCTACGTGATGTGAATCTGTTTAACGCTGCTATAAATGCCTCCTTTGTAAGGTCGGACACGAGCTCCAAATGTAAAGTCTTCGTAGATAGACAAATAAACACACAAATGTAAGATTTTATAGGTTTACAACTTCTTCCCTTATGATTAGCTATCATAATTGGCCCAGCATAGTCCACCCCTGCGTTAGCGAGTTCAGCAATCGTTATATTACCACTTTTTTGTTTGCATTTAGTACGACAGTTATTAATAAACCTAAATAGAAATACAGTAATAAGTTGTAATTTTACAAAAATAAAATTTTGAAATTTAATTGTTTCTGGTCTCAAAAGGATTTATATCACGAACACGTTGCTCTGGGGAAAAATTATGTTTAAAATAAATATCATCAAGCTCCCAGAATCGAGTAAAATCAAGATCGAAATCATTACTTATCATACATATGCTATTATCTTTATTATTATAATTCTCGCTTGCAATAGTACCAGAAACAAGCCAACCTAGATTTGTTTCAAAAAGAGAGGGTTTATTTCGCCCTAAGCTGATACGATTTGTTCCAATCACGCTCCAAAATATTTCTGCACCTACTAAAATATCTATTGTAGATGGAATATGGAATGACGGATCGGCTAAATGAAGACCTGACGGTATTTGAATGTCGTTTACGTTTACGTACGTAGTAGGAAGAAGAGTTGTGATGCTAGGTAATATTATGCAATCTATACCTATACGATAGTCACTAACATAAGACTCCAATGTAAGAGAGCATGATTGTGAACTACTGAGAGGCTGATTGTTTATACCAAATATCTTTGCTTCGTTTGAAATAAGATTAAGTTTTAGCTTACCGCAGAGGTCTTGAGTTATAAAATTATTAGTGCTCCCATTATCAAGCAAGACTCTAGCAGCGTACGGCCTTCCATTAGTATCGAGGACTTTTACCAAGGCTGTGGAAAGTAGAACAGTAGAAGATTTAGAAGTATAAGAAGGAAATTCATTAGCTGAAAGAGCTACGTTCTGTGAATAAGATTTATCAGAATGTAATAAAGTATTATGTTTTTTGGTACAGTATTTGCAATGTGAAAATTTGCAATTATTATCAAAATGACCAAAGCGCAAACAATTCAAGCACACGTTAAATGTTTTGGCCTTTTCAATTCTTATTTCAACTGGTAACATTCTAAATGATTCACATTTAAATAATATATGATCCTTTTTACAAAAGGGACATAACCTTGGCTTACTTAGTGAATTAGCAAAGTTTGATTTATTTAAGTTTGACTGGGGCTTACAATTATCTATATTTGATGCATCTAAAGTTTCTATAAGATCCGCTTTATTGGAAATAAATTTAATAAAATGTTGAAGCGTGGGGGGTTCATCGATGTTGTTCCTATGAAACTCCCATTCCCTATTTGTGACTTTATCTAAATTAGAAGACACCATATAAATTATTAACGTATCCCAGTTCAATACTGGTTGACCTAAATTCGCTAGTGCTCTTAAGTTTTTATTTATTGTATCAATTAGACTACGCAAACTTATACTGGATTCCCTTTGTATGGATTCTATAGAAAAAAGCGAATTTAAATGGTGATTTTCTAATAGACGTTTATTATCATAGCGTTCACATAACATCTGCCATGCTGACTCATAATTATCTGCGCAAAAATCTAAACCTGATATGGTTAAAGCTGCATTGCCTTTTAGAGATGCCCGAAGGTAATGAAATTTATTCACGTTGTCGATACTATTATCAGAATGAATTAAAGAATTAAATGTATCCCTAAAGCCAAGCCAATTGTGATACTCACCATTAAAATGTGGTAGATCGATCTTAGGAAGTTCAACAACCTTACGTTTGTGTGTATATTTGTCGGAGCATACCGGAACCGAAGTATCATGCGAAGGTAGTGATAGCTTGCTATAACTATGGATCAAAGCACGACCGGCAGACACGAGAGAGTAGTACTGCGCCTCGAAAGCCTCGCGCTCCTTGGCCTCGTCCTCTGGCATGTCCGATAACTCCTCAAGCTCACTCTGAAAACCATCGAAATCGTCGTATAAGCCTTCGATTTTATCTAAACGTAACTGTAATTCGATTTGAGTTTGCAATTCATTACTATTGGAAAGCGATTTTAAATAACTATGAAAGCTAGTAAGCTTTCCCTTAAGCGCAGCTCGTTTTTTAATTAATTGTTTTATTTGTTTATCACTCATTTTTAATATTTTATGTGTAATTGTTATTTATTTATTAAAGCAAAAAGTTAGCAATGGTTATTTTATTTAATTAAAGCTTTATTTAACTATACCTACTGAAATTTAAATAAATAGCCACAAAATAAATAACTGAAAAAAGAAAGCAATCTAAAATGTTCAACGATTATAGCTATTATTGGCAAAAACAGGCGCTTAATGCTTATAACGTAAATACTTTACGCTTATTTTCGTAGTACCGACCTGTAAGTAAAATATTACAAATTAGCCAAACAATATAAACAAGCTTTAACAATGGTTTTAAAAACTAGTGATATAAGCTATTATTTGATGGTATTGACATGCAATAATTGTGAAAAGCCTTGATGAATATATATCTATGTATATAAAAAATAAATTAATACGATTGTAAATATAGTCACGCGAAATTAATGTGACTTAAATAATAAAGTAAGTTGCAAATGTTTATGCAATTAACGATTATAAAAGTGTTATAATCTTAGTAACGTGTGAAGGATGACGTAACTATAAAATGTTAGACTACGAAAAATGAATGAGGTGAAAATGGAAATGATAAAATTGAAAATGAAATGAAAGAAGAATAAGAAGGATAAAAGTAGGATATGGAACGATCTCACGTATGTGTCCTCGATGTGTGATATACAGGAACCACGTGCTCGTCGATGACCTCAATTCGACCTTGCTTGACCTTCTTTTATTCTTGGCGACGAGAACGCGTCCGGCAATGCGTTGACGGCACGACGAACCATATGCTTCCAGTGTTCTGGAAGAACGATATGATCCCGGTATTCGTAGACCTTCCGCTTCCGGGTTTCTTGAAGAATAATCAATCCGACTCGAATGGACCAAAATGTAGGGGACAGTGCCCTGTGCCTACTTGGATAGGGAATACTGTCCTTCCTTAATTGTAGAAATAAAAGAATGGACTGTATAAATAAATATATATTAAAGTACTTAAGGTGACTAAAGTTAAAAGGTAAGTGAGGACGTGTGCCCGGTCGCTCCGGCCGTCGCTGCTCCCCCCGCCGTCGCTCCGTCGCCGCGCCCCGCTCTAAAGACGCGCGATGCACTGCCCGCGCGCATTGGCAGGCGCAGTGTCCTCAACATTCAGTATTTGACGTAATATACTATTCGTGGCAAATTTGTTTTTATATTAAATTTATCGACTATAAATGATTAAAATATTGTAATCCCATCAAATGTAATTTTTACTCTCTCAGCAGCTGACTGTTCAGTAAATTTCATTAAAACAGTTAAATTACTTTGAATAGTTAGTTCGATTCTGAGTCTGGGAAATGAATTGTTATTTATTAACATGTTAATTTTTTTGTTGTGGTAACAACGCAAGAGTGCGGCGTTGAGTTCCGCCACACAACACACAAAACCTCGAATTAATCAAAAAAGTATTATTTTTAACATATTTTATTAAACAAATTTAGTCAACCTCTAACCTACAGATAGATATTTGCAAATATTCATAGGTAAAACCAGATTAAGCAGTTAATACTGTTGACTACAAAGTACTTTAGTTAACCCATCTGGTAACCAACTTCCCACCAACCAACTATCAAACCCACCATCTGTTAAATATTTAACAGAGACAACTTTTAATTACACACCAAAAACTTGATGCCTTTGAGCCATGATTAAAATTACACGGAGGGAAATTTATTTACTCAGAAATCTGAATATGTTGGGATCAAATTGCTATTCGGATATCGAAGTTTGTTTAATTTGAAATCGCACAGGTATTGGAAGTTTGATTTTGAAAGGATAATGTTTTCGCATTATATTATATGAAAAGGTTCGCAGGGGCGACACGCAACTGGTTGTGGGTTCGATTCTCACGCAAGGAAATGAAATATAAATTATCTTTTTTTTGTCGCTCTAGTAACGAGGCAAAGCGCGGTGCTAAGTTCCCTCACTCAATACGCAATGCCTACAAAATTCAGTGGAAAGTGGGGAATAGACATATATTAATGGGAACGGAGTATCTTAACACTACGTTTCCCGGTTCCCTCTAACTACCCTGCTATGTTTTAGGTACTGAAAAGGTTCGCCAGGAAAGGATGTTTGTATATTCAAATCATATATAAGTGAAATTAAAATATCATTATATGTAAATATAGCTTTGAGCTTAATAAAGCAAAAAAAATCAAATCAAATCATCAAATTCAAAAAACCTTATATTGTGGCATAAGGTTTTTTGTTTTATTTTGTAAATTATTATATTAAATATTAGATTTTAAAGAAAAAGTGACAAATCACCACAGTATTTCTCGTCGAAAAATTAAAGTGCTAAAAAGCAGAATTCTCAATATATATCTAAAAAGGAAAAACCCTTTTTTTGAATTCAAATGGAGATGTTCCATGAATCAAACTGGAAAAATAATTTCAAATACAAGCTAAAATTCACTTTAATATTTATATGAAGCATATTTTCTAACGAATATCTTGAATCCCCACGTGGCCACTCCGCCACTCTATGTATTTTATCCCTACCTACCATATAATCGGGGTACCAGGGGACGATACTCTTTATCCGGGATTAAATTTTGCAGCGGACTTTGCGACGTCTGGAAGTCCTCATCCCGCGGTATAAATACGGGATTACGACGAATTATATTTTTAATAGAAGTGTTTTTATATTTTAGATGAGAAATAAGAAAATTTGTTTGGGTAAGATGTATAATTTTGTATTTTAAATAAACTGCGATCGTTAGGACTAGGGTTTCAATAATTATGCATAATATATATGGAAATATTTCTTTTATTATAAGAGCATATGGAATTTTAATGAAATTTAAGAGATTTTTTTGATACTTTAAATAAGTTAAGTGCAGTGATCACTTGCGAGAATGAATTATTTATATATATTCGTTTCGGCGCTCTGGTAACGAGGCAAAGTGCGGAGTTGAGTTCCGCCACTGTCAAAACCTCACAAATTCGGCGGAATTCGGGAAAGGGGTGTCTTCATGAAATACGGAGTGTCTTAACATTAGGTTCCCAGGTTCTTTGTGCCTATCTTGCTGTATGCGAGATACTGCGTGTCACTAAGAAAAAATAAATAAAAATATGAATAAAGAAATTATGTCAATCTATAATGTCTAACATTTGCATGTTGAATCGCGTATTCCAAAGAGGCGACGCCGCGCTTTGTCTTAATAGAGCAGAGAAATGGAACATATTTGTATTTTATAGATATAGAACCTACATTCATCATTGCGTCATAAAATAAAATATTTTTAAATTTGAACTAAAAGTTATTTTAAAAACCTCACTTTCGTTGGTCCAAACAAAAATCTAATAATGTAAAATCTCGTAGGCGACATCATATTCAATTTATCCTTCGATGGCTACTCAGAAATATAAAATTGTTTTAGACTAGAAAAACTAGTCTAGACTCCGGATAGCCTTGCGAAAAAAGTAAAAACTTTTTAAGTTAATATTTCCAGCTTGTAGGTGTAATGATTCAATAATATAAAGAATATGGTACTTCCCACACAGGGAGAGAAAATTTAATGTTAAGACACTCTGTTCTCTACGTTACGACAGAATTCGTTGCATTGCGTGTTGACTGGCGAAATTTAAGCTGCCATTTTGTTTTACCTATATCTGAATAAGAGAAGTTTCTTAGAAACAAATTACATATTTTATATGTGATGCACCTACTATCTCAATTTCTCCAATTATTATTACTTTTTATTAATTAATAAAAAAAATATTACTTTTAATTAATAAATCGACTCTACGAAAAAGTACGATCAATGAAACTGTCATAAAAAATATGTATATATATATATAAGTAATATGAAAAAAGACAAAAGGTACGAATACAAAAAATAATATAATAAAAAGATATAAAATAAAAACAAAAAAATATTGTATTAATAAAATCCTAATATAAAATTATAATTAAAAAATAAACTTCTCTTTACATTCACTCAATTATTCCCATCTATTTAAAGGCAGACAGTTTCTAAAAGTCAAATTAAGGGGAAACAGGATCAAAATCAATACACAAGGGCTTTCCAGGTATTATGTATTTATAAAGAGGGCAATTACGCTAATGTGAGGGGCCTCGTATAAGACAACGAGTTCCTTTCGGAATTCCCGTTTAACTTACAATGTTTGGAAGTATTTACTTTATACACTTTGATTTAATAGACTGTTGTGTGACTGTAGAAAATAGTGTTTTTAAATGTAAAAAAAAAATAAAATCAGCTTCACGATGTATCCCGCACACAGCAGGGTAGGCAGAGGGAACCTAGTGTTAAGACACTCCGTTCCCCACGTTCCGCCAATTTCTGGAGGCATTTCCATAATGCCGCGCTTTCCCCTCGACACCAGAGCAAAGAAATGAAAATATAAATGTAAGTAAATATTTCATCTCGTCGAGTGGGGATCGAACCCACAACCAGTCGACTTACAGGCACACTTTGTGCCCCTGCGCCATGACTGGGCTGTAAATTTTCGCCGTTCGTTTAATTACGGCGTTAGGTTGCACCACGACACTCTTACACCACATATGTATGTACTCGTAGATAAGAAACAATATGATTATAAAATCCTAGTTGTTCATCATTTAATAACTTGCAAGGGTTAAAAACGTAAGCCATATACTTGTTCTCGAGGGTGAATGTTTGACTTAGATAAGAACCTTTTGTCTTATAATGTGAGGATCTTAAGCTTTTGTACGACATACAGAGGGTTGAGAGATTTGTTTACAGTTCATGTATGAAAGATAACGTAACTATTCTGAAATTATAGTATTAAAAGTTGTTACAGTTTAAAGCTGAGGATAAGTATTTTTAATATAAAAGAATGGTTATATTAGCAAAAAGGCATAGATAAATTTATTGTAAAAGTGATTTTATCTTTTAGTTTCAATCACATTCAGAGGCATTCGTGGCGTAGTGGGTTTGATTCCCACTCGGGCGTATTAATTTATTATTTACTCATATTTTTATTTCTTTGCTTTGGCACCAAGCCTTATGTTGAGCTCTGCCACTCAACACGCAAGTCCTCCAGAAATTAGCGGAACGTGGGGAACGGAGTGTCTTTTACTAGGTTCCCTCTGTCTACCCTTCTATACAGGTACAGCGTGAATCTTACATTTATCAAATATAAAAAATTTACTTTTACACTTTAATTTTTAAATCAAATCACAAATTCCACACGTGACGTTGCATTACCAAAAAAAAAAGTAGGTCAAAACTGTTAATTTCTCATCCTTAACCCAAAAAGGTCATTAAAATAATGAAGGTCCAACTTTGTCCATTATGGGGGTTAATGTGAGAGCGTCCGATAGAGGTCGGCTATTAGCGAATTGAAGGCCATCAATCACGACGTGATTTATTGGCACACCCTAATGCAATTGCACTGTATCTCCTATTTGCTAGAGCATGATTTACGTGTTTACTCATTCTCGTCTTGATATCGTATGATATTGTGTACTAAAATATGATTTACAATTGAGGCCAGTCGTGGCGCAGTGGCATAAGCTTGCGTTTGTAATACGATAAGTTGTGGGTTCGATTCTCAGTTGAGGAAATGAAATATTTTATATCTTCACTTTCCTCACTCGTCCTGGTGACGAGGTAAAGTGCGACGTTGAGTTCCGCCACTCAGAACGCGATATCTTGAGAATTCGGAGGAAAATATGGAACGAAAGTGTCTTAACGGGAATAGAGTATCTTAACATTAGGTTTCCAGGTTTCCTCTGCCTACCCTACATGTGCTGGATGTGAAGCTAAAAAAAAGAAAAAAACACATTAAATGACATTTTATTTGTTATCTTTTTAAATATATTTTTATGGAGTACACAATAATGTTTTATTGTTTTTTTATTTCTTATTACTAATGTACGCCAATCGACTAAACATAATATAATTAAATATATAACTTTATTAATATCTGATAATTTTAAAATTAAATTAAATTAAATTAGCTTCACGCTGTATCCCGCACACAGCAGGGTAGGCAGAGGGAACCTAGTGTTAAGACACTCCGTTCCCCACTTTCTGCCGAATTCTGGAGGCATTGCGTGTTGAGTTGGAGAACTCAACGCCGCGCTTAACCTCGACACCAGAGCGAAGAAATGGAAAATATAAATTTAATTAAATATTTCATCTCCTCGAGTGGGAATCGAACCCAGAACCAGTCGGTTTTGCAGTCACACCTCGTGCCGCTGCGCCACGACCGGCCTCATCTGATAATTTTCTTCTTCCATATTCCACTTCCGTCGTAAATCTGGTACCGTAATCTCTTATTAAGACTAAATTCCAAACTTCGTACGTTTTACACTTCGGGGCAGTTTATATTTGATTTATTATTGTTCTTATCGATAAATCAGACCACAATAGAACCCCGGGGTACGGATCGTGCGAGGTCTATTAATTCTACATCAGAGATTCCCAACAATTTCGTCTTGGGTCGTACTTTCAAATAAAATTACTTAAATTTAATAAATTAAATATACCTATAGTATATTAGAATGCATAAATTACAAGTATTATAATAGACTATAGATTAAAATCAATCAATCGTGTAATTATTTATTGTTAGCGTTGCGGCTTCGTTATTGAGCTTCCCTGTCCAGAGCATCCCCAACTATCTTCAGGATGAAAGACAATACGTTGAAAACGTGATATCCTATCGCTGAATATCCGCTTGAGATAGATTGGTTAGAGTCTAAGTTTAATAAACAAACACATATTCTTACATTGTAAATTTATATGCTAGTAAATTACCTATATGTTTATTATCGTAGAGCAGTCCGAATTTTTTTGCCTCTGCTCTCAGACGACATATACTCAACACTCTTTCTCTTGATTTCTTTGAAAAGTAAAAAATGTTTAGAAAGAAAAATAAAAATAATGTATTCGTTTTAATGGGCTATGTGCTTCAATATATAATTTATGTAGGTATACTTAGTAATATTATAAAATGGAAAAGAGTTTATTTGGTTGAACGCGCTAATCTCAGTAACTACTAATTAAATTAAAGAAATAATTTTTGTGTTGGATAGTCTATAGGCTATATGACATGACCAATAGTGGAGTATCAATGAGAAGCAGAAGTCAAAAGCTAACGAGCAGTAACAAAAAAATGGCGTTCGTCTTAAAATCTGGTGTCTCGTGTGGATGTAGATATGAGATCACACACGTACGTGAAATGTAAAATACTTCAGTTATCAAAATCAATACATTTTAAAACCATAACGAATGTAATATATATTGAGAGCCGCAAGCTCTAAAGATCAACATATATTTATATTAAATAGATAAATAGTCTAATAGTCATAATTAGTTGACAGGCGGAAACAAAACTTATTGCCCTTTAAAAGTTCTAGAAAAAGTCCTTGTCAGTATATATAGCTATTTTATTTCCATTGGGCCACTAAAAAATTAGTCAAATATGTTTTTGACTCCTTATTAAAAAAAAAAAACATGTAATATGGGAAAACTCTGTCTTTTCAATTTATAACTAAAAAGGTTAAGTCACGATAAGCCAACTTTATATGAAAATGCTTTAGAAATCCAATAGTTGTAAATTGAGGTGTATCCACAGGTTTATAAGGTAACTGTATAGGAGAGCGAACCCAAATAAATAGCGGCGGAAAATTTATTATACGTTTAAAGATTGTGTGGTCAGAGTTAAGTGAACTATATTAGGGTTAAGGATTGGCAAATTATGTATGAAATGTTCCGTTTTTGTTGTTGTTTGCTGCTACTTCTACTATATTTTAAAGTTAAAATTATTTGCTGAATAATATGAATTAGTATGTTAGTGAAATTATAAGGCTAGTCGAATAATATTTAAATATTAGCAATGTCTTATGAAAAAAAATTGGCCAAGTGTGAGCAAGACTCGCCCACCGAGGGTTTGTATTAATTTAGGATTGTAAGTGTAATAAAATTTGACAACCTTAAGCTTATGAACTACACTAACAACTACAAGGTTATAATCGTTTTAATTCATAATTTAAGCATAAACTTATTTTTTAAAAAACCTATAAACTTAAAGCGAGGGTACTTCTCGTGGACCGAGTAAGTTAGTGAATATTTACAACAAAAATAAAAGAAAAAAAACGAAAGGTAAAATTGTGGGCATTCTGGTACAGTCGTGTATATGTATGTCCACCTACTAGCGACATTATTTTATCAATCCATTGCATTATCTGCTGTAAAAAATAAATTAAATTATTTGAAACTTTTCTAAAAGCTACTCTTGTCTAGATTTCAAATCTGTAAACTTACATTTTAAATAGTTTTATTCAATATATTATTTTGCACAAAAACATACTTTTAGATGAAAAATAAACTAATTACGGCGACTATCTAAGTACTATAAGTTTCTGGTTTCTACGTGAAATTATAGCCCCAAGAGTGCTTGTTAAATGGAACAAGATCATGTTAGTTATAATGTATTAACATTTAAATAGCTCGTTTAAAATAGACACTAAATGTTTTGTTTATTTTTTTATATAATTTAAAGATCAGGTAAAAATGAAATATGTACATAACAAGGCAAGCAGAGGGAACCTAGTGTTGAAAAACTCCGTATCACTTTCCACCAATTTTTTCGATTCATTGTTTGTTGTGTGGCGAAACTCAATACCGGGATTTATCTTCGTCCCAGAGCGAGAAATTATAATATTAATAAATAATAATTAATTTTTCCGAATGGAGATCGAACCCACAACATCCTTGTACCCCTCCGCCACTACGGCCTCGGCCTCTTTACATAATTGCACTGAAAAAATCCTTAAAATCATTCGTACTGCAATTAAAAAAAAACAGTGACTAGATTTTTTTATACGACAGAAAAATAATTTGATTAATATATTTTTTTATATACCTCATATAACCCATATTTAATAGAATCATAATTAAAATGATTACTATTAAAATATTTTAACATATTTCCATAGTATAGTTTAAATTATTTTTTGTTATGTAATTTTATTTCGAAACGTAACCTCAACCTACAGGAAAATATCGAGAGGTCATCAAGCGGCCTCGTCGAAAGTGAATTCGAAATACTCAGTTGCATGGAAAATTTCATAATTATGTTAATTTAGTTAAATAATTAAAATATAAGAAACCTATATTTTTAATGTAAATGAACATAGCTCATATTTATATACCTACTGATTATTCAATAAGTGAAAACAAAGATAAACGCCAACGTAGCTCATTCTAGCACGCAATAGTTGATTTTAACTAGATTTATAGTATATTCGATGAAATAAGTAAAATAATATTTAAACTAATTTATATTGTAAACAATAATAAAGCTATAGATTAACAACAAAAAAAAATGGTGTTTATAGTCACGTACAGTCACTACCCTAACAATGTAAGACGTTCATTGGATCAAAACAAATAGTTACCTGTGTAAAATCGAAATTCGATTTAGATTTCGTTTAACAAAATGGTTTACAAAGTCTTGGTATCTACTAAACAACGATGACGTTGGGTTCCTTTGCAAGCAATATAGAATATATTAGTAGGCGGTACATTGTCAATCAAGACATCAATTCATCAATCAATAATAAAATTTAAAAAAAACCACTAAATCTGTTCTAAGCTTATAATATTATGAAAAAAAAATCATAATTCTATACAGCTTTCACTTATAAGGGATGATATGTGACAAAAATGCGAGGTAGATTCCTGTAAAGGAGGCTTATATCCCTCACCTAATAAGTCCTGGGGGATGAAAAAATTTAAAGGCTTACCCTACGAATGTTCGGCTAAGATAAGGGCACTTTTTGTCTCATAATACGAGGTTCTTAATGTCGCCTTTGTTGAACTCATAAAGGGTTTAGGAGATTTACTGGGATGTGTGATAGTTTGCTGTTACATATAAGAAGAGTTTGTTTGATATACTCGTATGTGTTAATATTTATTTCGAATTTAATTTACTATTTTTTTTAAGTTTCATAGTTCAAAGACCATTTATATTTGCTAAAAAACATTAAAAAAAAAATAAAATCAGCTTCACGCTGTATCCCGCACACAGCAGGGTAGGTAGTGTTAAGACACTCCATTCCCCACTTTCTGCCGAATTCTGGAGCTAAAAAACATAATTTTCTTTTAATAGAAACATATTGTTAGAAGCACAATTATATTAATATGAATGTCAATCGGTCGTGGCGTAGGGTGTCAGAAAGTGTGACTGTAAACGCGACAGGTTGTGGGTTCGATTCCCACTCAAGAAAATAAAATATTTAATATTTCCATTTTACTGGTGGAACTTTATCTACACAACGAGATAATAAAAATAGTCCATTTTACCTATTGGAAATCGAACCCACAACTGTTACTTTTACGTTCCGAAACTACAGAACTGCGCCACAATGGTCCTATATCCTATATATTATTACGATATAATTACAAGTCCCATTATGAAATCTCTAATTCCAGCAATTATTGTAGTCGGAAGCCACAACTATGGCTAACATATATATATGTAGATATACAATCTACTACGTAATAATATATTAATAATACCTAACTATAATATGTCAGTTGACAAGTTATTTAGGTCATGCTGGAATTTATACGAATACCATGCAAGGTTTGTCACAGGATACTAGGCACGCTCTATACAGCTATATGCGGTTTCCTTTCATATTATTTACTATATTACTGAATTTCTTTTTTTCATTTGAATATATTTGATCCGTTTTAATAGGGATTGGCTCTATGGACGGAAAATAAAGTAATGTTTTTTTGTTGTTATTGTACTATTTTTTGTTTTGCCTGATTTTTTTAGATATCAATTTGGTTTAGATAGGAATTTAATTATTGATAAATTCAAAATTATAGAAATTTTAAGGTGATGGAATTTGAACCTGTAGTGTTTTAGATAATTCCGTTCACATACATAACTCTATAACTTGAAATACGATTTCTATTGTTTTGTTTTAATTGTAAATAAATATTAATCGATGAGAGCAATATTTTAAAAGTTGATAACCTAAAAACTTCATATTGAACGTAATTAAAAAAAATACCTTTATCAAGTAAGGCAGAGTAAAAGATTATTAGATAGGAAGACCTCGGTTGAGCTTCCATAAAACAGAATTAAATGGAGTATCGAGGTCACGAAAAAAGAATTAAACCCCAAAATAGTGGACGAGGCGAAAGAGGTACGCAGAGACCGTAGCGATCACTCCGTTCTCTCTGAAAATTAAAAATAAAACATGAATTTAAATAGCGTAAAACATCTTATTTCAAGATACACAAAGAATTTCTATAGATGCCTGGACTTAGAAAAGACTCAGACCAGCTATTCTTCCAATTATAGACCACACTGCATAGTCCGAACCCTATTCCTTACAACAAAGGCCTTATATGAGGTATTCTATAGTATTAAAGACAATACCCCTCCTGAGATCCGCTTAAGATATCGATTAAAGTCTAGGTCATTTATTGCGTTATTAAGCTTTGTATATATTTGTATGTAGGTTTATCTGAGCTTATCTCTTATACTGTTGGGATTACAATAATCCTTTAATGTTAATAGAATTTTGTGTGGAGGTTATTATAAGTGTATTTGTATGTTGTTTTGATGGATTAAGGTAAAATTATGTATTTTATTATAGTATCACTATATCCATATAGAGGCCAGTGGTGGCGCAAGGGCACAAAGTGTGACTGTAAAACCGACTGGTTGTGGGTTTATATTTCCATTTCCATTTCTCAAATAATTTATATTTCCATTTATTCGCTCTGGGTTCGAGGCAAAGCGCGGCGTTGAGTTCTGCCACTCACACGCAATGCCTCCAGAATTCCGCAGAAAATGAGAAAATAAGTATCTATACACTAGGTTCCGTCTGCCTACTTTTCGAGCAATCCCACAAATCCACATATATGCATAAAGCAGGTATGTGGGATACAGCGTGAAGCAAAAAAAAAAACGTTTCACGTGTCGTAAGGTGAATAGAAGGGATAATAGCGGTTTTTTTTCTCCACCAAGTATTCAATATATGTTAAAAAATATATTCTTTGATTTTCACGATTATTACACATTGTAAATGAAACTATTTTAATCATATTAATCGCGAATATTTAGGATTAAACATTTTTCGAACACTTTGCAGTAGTCCGTGGTCACGGGTAGATTACATTAAAATATGTAAATAAGTATAAAAAAGAAGATAAAATTAGAAAAAAAATTATCTTTGCAAAAATTAATATACAATTGTACGTTTATGTTTATTTGTTATTGTAAACAAAAAAAAACAAATTAGCTTTATTCTACAAATTTATTTAATTATATTAGAATTTCATACTCTTTTGGCTAAAATATTACGACAATTACTTATAATTAAACTTTCCATAGCTATTTTATAGTCAAGGCGAGGCATGTAAAGTCAGTAAACAAAAACTAGTGCCCATAACCTAAATAAACTAACAGTCTTAGAATATACGGGTGTTCGAAATTTTTAAAAGTTTCACGATGAAAAGCCAAATAGAAGTTGAAAAAACTGTCTCTGCCAACTTTGACTATATTATTTACGTGAAAACTTGAATTTGTGCAGTTAACTTGTTAAGTAAAATATAAATTTTAAATTAAATTTAGCATGACCTTTTTATTTATTCGCTGTCTGCCCTACTTACCTGCTATTATTAAAATTTATTATTATAATAGTATACGGTTAAGCTTATTAGTTACTAATAAAACGTAAAATTATATAAGTATATGTACATTATTTTTCATTTTTTTTTGTTCTTATCCTAAGGTAGGAACTGACTCATAGATAGTATATAAAGATAGATCTTCTTTCGAGCAAAAAACAAAAAAATACTAAATTGAACTACATATAGGATCAACAAAATATTAATCCCAAATGGGATTCCAACTACATTACAGTCTGGTTATATTGACATTACTTATTACCATGATATGTGTCATTATTTTTTTAATTTCACGCTGTATCGCGGTATGCACAGAGTAGAATAGGGAGAGGGAACCTGTGAACCTAGTGTTAAGACACCCTGTGCCCATGAAGACACTTCCGTTCCCCATTCCGTTCCGTTTCCGTCTAATTCTGGAGGCATTGCGTATTGATTGATTGATTGGCGCAATTCAATTTTATTTGCTCCAATATGAGAATATTTTCATTTCTCCACGTTAACCGATTATTAATATAAAATAACATAATAAGGCCAGTCGTGGCGCAGCGGCACGAGGTGTGACTGTAAAACCGACTGGTTGTGGGTTCGATCCCTACTCGAGGAGATGAAATATTTGCTTAAATTTATATTTCCATTTCTTCGCTCTGGTGTCGAGGTTAAGCGCGGCGTTGAGTTCTGCCACTCAACACGCAATGCCTCCAAAATTCGGCAGAAAGTGGGGAACGGAGTGTCTTAACACTAGGTTCCCTCTGCCTACCCTGCTGTGTGCGGGATACAGCGTGAAGCTGATTTATTTTTAACATAACAATAAATTTTCCTTATTTATATATCTACAGATTCTTAAAGTACATTCAAATATATTAAGAAATGATATATTATACAACTTCCTTGATATACACAAACAAATAACAATTAATTTAGACAATAATGTTCAAACTAATTTGAATATAAGCGAGCGACAAGTGAAAGTCACATAAAAACGAAACAAATTACCATGTTATGTAATAAAATTTAAATATTAAAATTTTGAAAGCTGCGAAAAGGCAAAAGGCAAAAACCGTAGAAATATTCCCCACCTTTAAGTAATAGGTGTCCCCTCCTACTTTGCAAGCGGAGCACGTGCTCAGTTCTTTTTGAGCGGAATTGTCAATATTTAGCTGAAGCGATTGAATGTAAGCCTTTTTTCCAAGATAGAGGCCACAGTTTGCTTTAAATTGGGGGAACAGTGATTCTGGTATGGAGGGTCATAATATCGGTGGGTTTTTTTCCAAATACCGGCATTTTTTTATTATTATTTAAGTACTGATAATTTTATTTAAAACATAACTTTTAATTTAAGTGGAATTTTATTTTTATATGAACTAAAAAATTTGATTTTTGTTTGATTCCTTGATGTCTAATTTTAATTGCAAATAATATATTTATAACACAATAGTATTCATTTATTTCTTTAGTTCTATAAACTATTAGTAGATGGCGGTGTAAGTTGACTCGTCGATAAAATTCTCTAACTTGGTTTGAAATCTAGATTACTTAGACATCTGGTTGATTATGTATCGATTTCTAGATCATTCTTTCTTGTTTTCTTTTAATTTTATTTTTTTCATGAATGCCATATATAGCAGACATAAATATTTTTTTTTATATTTTTTTAATTATAAAAATAATTATTGTCTGCTTGATTTATAAGAAAACGAAATTTTATACACATTTTCGAGAAAAATAATTTTTCTTTGTCTGATCTAATTTATTTTAATAATAAAAAATATTTTTTGTTTGTATTTATGGCGTGTAATAACAATGAATAACGCATGCAAGCTCATAGAGCCTAAAGATGGAAAAAACTGCTGTAAATAATCATATTATCGTTAGTATGTTTATTCAATCATAGCAAAAAATATTGACTTCGTCTGCTTATTCTAAAAAATATCATAAAACAAACTAAAACCGGGAGCATAAGCTTGTATAGCAATTGAAAACACTGTATACCACATTAAATTATATTAGCTATTGAGGCGTTACACAGTTAATAGTCGCGCATCTAAACTTTCACATATAGCACTGGAATAACTTGGCAATTAGTTAAGTAGTTTATAGCAATAACTATATAGTGTGATCATTATTGCATAATACGTTTATAATTTCCATATTAACATAATCATGTGATATATGATATAATGTAATTAAAAGTTGCTATTAAATTTATTTTTTATATAATAATAGCTGCTCTCAAATTATTTAAATACAATACCCCACTCCATGTGCACAGAGTTGAGTAAAATATCATTTAATACCGTCTTAGATTATAGGTTTCAATTTCGCATTGGCACATATTTATAAAAAAAACCGCGAAAAAAGAATCTAAAACATCACGCATTAATCGACGATAGTGTGTGAACTCCATATTCTTGTTTCAAAATCAAGGAATCTTTGAAATGAATCGTTTCATTTGTATGGATGACGAGTGGCGTTGGGGGTCCGATGCGGCGTATATTCTTACCTCAATTCTCGCATTACCAATGGATTAAAACTGTGGCTGTGGGGAGTTTTGATTCATAATTAATTTATTACATTTATTTAATTTAAATCAGGTGTAAAAAATAATATAAACATTATTTTAAATGTTGGTGGCATATAAAAGAAATATAAAAGTCCCTACTTTAATAATAATCATTATAATATGGAGAAAAAGGTTACTAACAAACATCTGTGGTGTTACCAGTTTTTAAATGGAAAAAAAGACAGAACATAAAATAAAGAATTAGTTAAAATTTGAACTAATGTAATTGTGAAAAGTTATTATTGCTTTTTAATAATGACCGAGGCGCGATGGTTGTAGATTTAAGCTTCACTCAAGGGAATTACCTATTTACCATTTATTACATTAAAATTACATTACACAATTATTTTAAAAGTAGAAAACGGAGAATGGAGTATCCTGACACGAAGTTCATTCTGTTTTCCCTGGTATACCGTACATATATATGTAGGTATAGAGCATGATCCGAAAAAATAAATATATTGTGTTTAATTTACGTGGTCACCGTTGAATCAATGTTATATAATTTGTATTCAGGTGAGCTAGCTACTTTGCTCCCCTATCGATTTGGTAGAATATTTGGTTTTTCGGCGTTCGCCCTTAAAAAACGGCGAAGTTTCTAAATTAAAATGTTAATATTGCGGACTCTTTTCGTGATACAGATCGTGTTTATTGGTTTTATTTGGTTTGAGAATAAAATTTTACATGTGCTTTACTTTACGGAACTCAACAAAGCACCATGCGTAATCAGACTAGTAGAAGAGTTTTACTAAAAATGAAATATTGATACATATTTTTTTTTCTTAATGGGTTCAACCCACAGCTATTTTTCAAAAATTGAGTACGACTATGAACTACAATCGAAATATAAGATATCAACCAAAAATCTAAAATAACCTATTAAATCCATATGAGAAACATGGTAAGTAGGTTATCAAACGCTATCTCAAGACATTAAAATAAATAAGAATGATCTAATTTTTTGAGTCCAAGATAAAATATTACTTGTCATCAACAAGTGTTTATACAGATGTGTAATATAACATAGGTGGGTGACTCAACTATGTAAAGAATCATAATATTAAAGCTTGTGAAAACATCTGAACTAATGGTCAATATTTATGAATACCTTGCTGTGATCTTGAAAATAATATATTATATTTTTTTTTCAGTCACACGTTGTATCCCACAAGTAGCAGGGTAGGTAGAGGGAGCTTAGTGTTTAAAACACTCCGATCCTCACTTTCCGCGGAATTTTGCAGAGCAGCGGAACAGAGCAAAGAAAATTAATATTATAAATATTTCATTTCCTCAAATGGGAATCGAACCCACGACCTGTCGCGCTTAGAGTATCGTACCTATGCAACTGCGCTACGACTGGCATTAATAAATGATTAAGTGTCTTAATAGGTACTTATATCATTTAAATTAGAGAAACGTTTCAATAGATTTCGTTTTAGAACTTATAATTATTTTTACTTGATATAGTCACGGGAATTTATAATATTCTAAAATAATGAATAATATTAACATTTTTTTTACTTATCAAATTACCCTTGGAACAAGACACATTAGTGTCCACTAAATGAATAAAATTAAAGTGTCTGTCCGTGATTTCAAAATAAGTGTGCTAACTGTGTTAAAATAACTATACTAAAACAGAAACAAGCAATCGTAATTTTTTTTGTCTTTCCGTCTATTTTTCTATTTGTCTGGACTAATCCGGTGATTATTGTTCCGGTGATCAGCTGAACCAATTTTTTGGATCTTATTTTTTGGATTTTCACTAGAAAAAGAAAGGTTGTGGAGCATATTTTATACTAAAATCTCCACTGGGTCGGAAGTTACAAGGTTAAAAACGTGGCTACCGCACGCAAGCGTACGGGCACCCTGTGCGAGTATATATCCCTTCATAATTATACGAGTATGAAGTAACAAAATATTTTTCAATTAAACATCACAATTTTCGATGGCAAAACGCTTTGCGTAACAGATTTTGTTTCAAACGAGTAGGGGACGCATGTCGAATGTATTATTTACAAAAGACATTCTCAGTTTTTATTTTTGTAAACAGGTTTTTTAGAAAGTGGAGCATTTATCCCAACTGGGCATCTTTCCCGGGTTTACCCTATAATATATTTTGTAGAAATAAAAGTAGTGCATAAATTTTATATTATTTTATTTTAACATTATCGTATAATAATAATTTTAAAATACAAAAACATAGTAAACTACTAATAATGTTATATTATTCAAGAATGCTTTAATATTTATATATTCGCGAAAATTAATTAATTTAATATATATTATTGTCTGTAAACGTGACGAAATTATATCAAGGTAATGTCTGAGTTTCTGTTTCTGAAAATTGAAATAATCGTCGATCTCACGCCAATAAGAAGTTAGATATAGAAATGTATTTGAAGGTCATTATTAGATTAGAGCTAGTAATTCAGAGTTTTTAGTTAATTGTGTACTTTTTAGGCTGTTTTTTTTATGTTTGGTATTTTTTTCAGCACATTTTTTTTGTCATGTAGCTTCTACCGTAAATAACAAAAGTATGTAAAAAGAATTTAGTGTGCTCGAATGAATCCTGAATTCGAGATATTGCGTGTTGAGTCGACACCGCGCTATGTCTTAATAAAGTGAGAAATAGGTATAATTTAAGCATAAAAATTTATAAACAGTATGTAATTTTTTTTTCGTGTAAAAAAAGACATCACTGCTTTTGTTATTTTATCGTGGTCTTAACAGTTCAAATTGGTCTCATGAAATTATGAACTCAAAATATTTTTTGTTTCTCTGGTCTGAAACAACGTGCACCGTCACATACACTACACATTTATTCGGCTTAGGTAAAAAGATTTTTTTAGGTTCACACATTATAGAATTGGCGAACCTGGGCTTAGCTTAGTGGTAAGACACTCCATTACCATCCGTTCCTCACTTTGCAGCGAATTCTGAGGGCATAGCTTATTGAGTGGCGGAACTCAAACTTGCGTTGCGTTACCAGAGACACGAAAAAAAAATTCTCGAGTGAGGCTTATGCCCCTGCATTATAACGGCCTTCGAGTATTGTATAAGATACATTGTGAAAATTATATTATAACTCGATCTGTTAAAAAGGCAAAGCGCATCGCTGAATCCCGCCGCTCAACCCATAATACCTTCATAATTCGGCGGAAAGTGGGTATCGGAAGTGTCTTAATGAGAAAAGAGTGTCTTAACACTAGTCCCAGATTGCCTCTGCCTACCCTGCTATATGCGGGATACAGCGTGAAGCTAAAAAAAACTTCATATTGTAGATACGACGTGTTAATCAAAAAATAAATATCAGTTAGCACAGCTCTTCTAAGCACTTTATTCAACTTCCTTTTTCCATAGTATTATTTTAATTTACTTCCTCTATTATTAAACACATGGTATACTTGACCGAGGTTGCATGATCGAATTTCGCGTGTGCATTAAATTTTTTATTAGTTAAATCTACAGCTAATCTGATGCGGTCCATGTGTTGCAATGAAAGTCAGTAATAGTGTTAGACCAAAATTCTTTATATAGCTTAGTAGTATTTTGACAGGCAAAGCGCGACGTTGAGTTCCGCCGCTCAACACGTAATGCCTCAAGAATTCAGCATAAAGTGGGGAACTTAAATGTCTTAATTAGGAACGGATTGTCTCAACACTTGTGCATTTGCAATAGTGAACATTCGAAGCCGAAGTAAATTATTTCAATTTTAAGTAAAAAGTGTAAATAATTAAAAAAAATTGATGAATTTCTTATAGTTTTATTTTCAAAGCGACAAATAATAGCTTTTTTGTAACCTTGACTTTTAAAATTTTAAATGTAATGTATTAGTAGGAGAAATTACGATATCTTCATCTAGTAGGGTACCTACCCTATTAACGGCCGGAAGTATCTGAAAATATGAATCAATAAATGACAACACTTTGATTTTGTATAAGATTTTAGATCTTGTTGAAAAAAAAACTTTATATTCGTTTTTTACGCTTGTATAATATTAACATAATATTTAGGTCAGATAAATAAATCAGCTTCATGCTGTATCCCGCACACAGCAGGGTAGACAGAGGGAATTTAGTATACCCTGCTGTGTGCAGGATACAGCGTGAAGCTGATTTATTCCCCAGCTCTGTTCCCCACTTTCTGCCGAATTCTGGAGGCATTGCGTGTTGAGTGGCAGAACTCAACGCCGCGCGTAACCTCACACCAAATGAAAATATAAATTTAAGTAAATATTTCATCTCCTCGAGTGGGGATCGAACCCACAACCAGTCGGTTTTACAGTCACACTTCGTGCCGCTGCGCCACGACTGGCCTCTAGAGGCCTAAATAGATATATGTATTTATATGTATATATTTACTTTGTACATTGATGCGAAGACCTTGTGACATAACCACTACTTATTAACGAGGTATCGTGTAATTTCATAACAGTATTGACGGGAAGTGTAATGCATACCTACTAATAACATCATATTTTTGATTGCATATTACTCTTGCATTCCCTTGAGTTCGTAAAGAAAATATAGAGAAAGGTAATTTTGTTCTTCACATTCCGCTTATTTTATATAGGATAAAATATTTCATTTTGGAAATATAGGCAGTTTGATTTCAGTAGTGGTGCAGGGGCATAAGCGTCTGTAAACGCGGAAGGTTGTGGGTTATTCCCACTCGAGGACATGAAGTATTTAATGTTTTATTTTCTTCGCTTTAGTGTCGAGGCAAATCGCGGCGTTGAGTTTCGCCATTCAATACGCAATGCCTCCAGATTCTAGAACTCAGAGGAAGCTGAGTGTCTTAATATTAGACTCCTTTTGCCTACCCTGTTAAATGCAGGATACAGCGCGAAGCCGAAAAAAATATAGCCGCAATTTGTCGAACTTGTTACACTTACACATACTAAAACATGCACCAGCTTCTAAAAAATTAGAATTATCCTGCATTTGTTTTTAATGTGAATTATTTGGTTTGATTATGAAATATTGTTTACTTGATAATTGTAAAAAAATCTGAAAATAATCTATACAACACAATGTAAATTATAAAAAATATACATATCTACCTAAAATATATATTTTTTTAATAAAAATAAATGTAAAAAAATTGTATATACATATTTATTTAAGTGGAAACGCTTATTTTCACCACAAACACATAATTATGGTCAAAGTAGACATTTTTTGTTTAACAACTTGAGATTTATCTAAGTTCCTTATAATCCTCACGTATGATAAGATTCAAGGTTCTGATTGAATTTGTAGTCTCTTTACATATTTACTTCATATGGTCATCCTATATCTTTATACATACTTGTACTATTAATCTTATAAACCCGAAGTGTTAGTTTGTTTTAACGCACTAATCTCAGAAATAATTGGTTTGAATAAAAAAAATACGTTGGATTCTATTTTCTTAGGGATACTATAGGCTATATAACATTACTAATAAAGAGTCAGTCATATACACAATATTTAGTTATTTTCATTTGGCCTCAGGGGTGAAGCCGCACTTCTAATTTAGTAATTAAACTTGAGAAGTCTGGCTGTATATGTGCATTTACTAGAAGAAACTATATTATATTAAAAATATTTTTCTTAATAAGATAAATTCTAGCCTTGGGCTTCGCCATTAATTCTCCGCTTGATGAACACTGAAGATGACTGGAATATAAAATGATTGATATTTTTTTACGTTAATCATATGCTTTTGACTTTATTATGCCGGGACCAGGATTGATATAAAAAATATAGAAAAAGATTAAGTTAGATATCTACTAAATGAAATGAATTTAATATTTTCACTTCCTCGCGCTGTTAACAAGACAAAGCCTAGGTTTCTCCTGACTGCCCTGCAACATGTGTGATACAGCGTGAAACTAAAGAAAAAATAAGCTAGTTACTATGCTACAGCACAACACTTATTAAAATTAGCATTTATCACATAAAAAATCCAATGTCAAGCTGAATTGGAACCTGTGACCTCCACGGCAGTAAGCAACCAAGTATGAAGACGTTATCGTTTTTTATTACCATATCATTTAAAGCCTGCGGTTTTTTTTTAAAAATTGACATGAAAAATTATAAATTTTAATTGCAATATTTGCAAAGGTAATAAAAAAGGAGTGATGTAATACTAGATTCTCTTTTTTTGCTAAAACTATAATTATAATTAATGTAAGTAAGAATTTTATTTTGTCTAAATCAGAACAAGCAAAAAGTATGTGCTCTCAAAAAGCACCAAATACCATATTTTTTTATTTGCTAAATAAAAATAACATTTTAGTTATAGATGTCTTATCGCATGTAGCATATCTGACTTTGGCTGATAGTTGTTAATTCAAATCCTGTTTAATGAATACTTATATTTTGTAATATATAATTGTTGGAATTCACATAAAATACATTTTATACTAAACAGAACTTAGAGAACGGAGAGTCTTTTCTCTATTATCTATCTAGTAGAATTAAAGATGAATGAATGATATATTAACATTAATTCCAAAGACCCTCTCTCGATGTTTGATACAAGTGACGGTCAGTGAGCATCTCCATTATAATTATCCCGTGTTTTTATTTTACTTCTTATTTCCATAAAACTGTGAGCGTTGTAGCGTTGCGCGGGCGCAGTAGAGTTGCGCGGTGCGTTTTGATGTCGATAATCGATTTGGATTACGGAGAATTTTCTTATATTAATGACGTAATGTGTGATATATGTAGTCTATATTATTTAAATATATTTTTTTAAATTTTTAACACAAAAGAATTTGTGGATTAAGCTTTTAATTTAAAACATTTTATTCTGAGTAAGATTTTAAAATGTAATCTATTTATTTATTACTAGCTTGTTAATATATTTTCTAATTTGAAATTCATTATAAAATGAAAATATCAGCATCAAAACATACATAGATTCCAGAGAACAACATGAATAAATATTCACAACTTATAGTACAACCAGCGACCCGCTCGCGGCTTCGCCCGCTTTAACTACTGAATTATTCATGTAATGTGCCTATGTTTGAAAAACACTTAAGATTACTAATGTGAAAATTATTTAAACCTTAATGCAACCCGCATTTTCGTAGTTCCAATAAGGATGTTCCAATTGTTTAAAAAAACACACTTAAACAAATGACACAAACAACAGAACACTTTAACGAAAGAAATTATAAACAACAGACTACCTACTATTCTCTTACCCAAAAATACTTAAACGAAAGATGTAACCAACTATGTCGCGTTGAAATACATTATAATTATTGGATAACTCCAAAATACGTGCAATCGCTTCTAAATTAACTTTGCTATAGACCCAGGCGCAGAATTGACGCATTCTCTCGTCCATCTCCGTAGTAGCTCCGAACGACATCTGGGCGTTGACACAGTATGAAATTGGAAGGATTATCAAATGCCATCTAGGCGGTCAACTCAGTCAGGAGAGACCCTCGGTTTCCTGAGGGAGGCCCATCTTAAACGACCAAGGTTCAATGCAAGGCTCAAGGCAATGCAAATGCAAGGAGTTGGATTTGGAGGAGAATAGAAAGTCCCTCGGAAGTAGTCTTACGTCTGACCTCGGGCGGCCGGGTATGCCACGGAGTGCTGCTCCTTAGGTGCAGGTGATACATTGGCGCAGCGGTATACGTTGGACGCGAGATGACCAATGAGTACCTCCAGGCTTTCTATTTTTATGTTGCGATGATGCGTGGTGTTCCTCACTTAGTATAGCGCCTGCGTCACTCGACGGAGGATGAGGTTCTGGACCACCTGCAGGATTTCTCGTTGAGTGATACTCGCTAGGGCGTTGTGATGTCATCGGTGTATAGTGCGTAGAGAGCAGGTGATTAAATGCTGCCCTGAGGAACAACGGCAGCGATCGAGTCGCTGCTAGACCTCGAACTCTCAACTCTCACGCAAAATGTCCTGTCACTGAGGCAGGGAGGCAAAGACATGCGCGTCGTGCTGGGGGGTGCCGGCTCTGAGCACTTAATGAAGTAGGCCCGGGTGCCAACGGGGTCGAATACGCGCGCTCGTCGAAGAAGACTACTATTGCACTCTCCTTTCGGTTGATCGCTGTTGCGGCGTTGTATAACCAGAGTGGTATACCCGCTTGCCAAACTGTTCGCTTCGTGGGTGGATGTGCGACTGGAGAAGTGAGAGGAATAACTTCTCGAACAGCTTGGCGACCGCGCTAAGGAGGGTTATAGATCGGTACCCCTCAGGCTGCTATGGGCTCTTCCCAGCCTTGGGCAACATTATGAGCAGGCCCTACTTCCATACCCGCAGGAAAGAAGCTAGGCGAGTGCGGCGGTGTGCGGTTTTTATAAGCAAAATGTCGTGGGCGCGGGGGGACGCGTGGTTGTCGGCGAGCCGTTACACAGCAAGAATTTTTTAGTATCGTAATTTCAAATCTGTGCTACTAATCTTCTAAAGTACTTATTAAAATGAAAATCAGTAAAAAACATTTTGATCTATATTAAATGACCAAGGTAACTAATATACGTATTTATACACTGAGAGTAAGGGATAACATGAGTCGATATAGCTTTTCTCTAAAACTATTTGTAATTTCGAAATATTGTAAAGAGCAAAATTTATCTTTGTTTAACGTAGAAAATTAAGAACTTATTTAAAAGGATAAGGATTAATATTTTAATGGACACACATCCCTTACAATATGAAAATATATTTATTTAATTATATAAATTTAATTTCCGTCTCCTCTTCGCTTTCGTTAGTAAGACTTAAACGATTTTTATTTGCATTTCTTGTTCTACGACCTATGAACGACTTTTTCGTGGCATAATTAAATTAAAAAGGAAATGTTTAAAAAGGTAAAAAAATAATAATAAAAGAACAGAAGAAGAGTAAACAAAATAAACAACAGGATACTTAAACGAAAGAAATGATAAACAAAAGACTACCTACTAATCAAAAAAGATGAAACTAAATATATCGCGCTGAAATAATACATTAAACTCTAATTATCTAATACGTACAATCGCATCTAAATCTACTTCGCTACAGAGGCAGGCGGGGTGACGGGCGCGGCGGACGCGTCGCGGGGCGCGAGGGGACGCATGGCGTGTGGCGAGCCGTTTCGCAGCAAGGATTTTTTGA
Source organism: Heliconius himera (assembly GCA_021202915.1). NCBI lineage: Eukaryota > Metazoa > Arthropoda > Insecta > Lepidoptera > Nymphalidae > Heliconius > Heliconius himera. The sequence goes on from JAJHJA010001343.1 coordinate 65,882, forward strand.
TATTGTTACAACTTCTAAAGTACTTATTAAAATGAAAAACAGTAAAAGACAGTTATGATCTACATTAAATGGCCAACGTAACTAAGGTAATAAATGAAACTTGCGCCAAAACTGCGGTTTATAGCTGGCGTGATGTGTCAATAATTAAATGCGTTTTTCTCTAAAACTATTCGTAATTTCAAATTAGTGTAAAGAACAAATTTTATCTTCGTTTAACGTAGAAAATTAATAAACTATTTAGAAGGATAAGGATTGATACTATTATCGACAAACATCCCTCACAATAAAAAATATATTCAAATTACTATTTTTTGACAGAAATATGTTCACTGTATGTTATCCTTAGAAGATACGAATATGCTGTCGCTGACTTTTTTGTAGATCTTATTAAGAGGAATAATACTCTAGTACATTATTTTCATGTAGGACTTACCATTAAAGCAGCGCATGCGTGAAAGTGTCTCAACGGATAGGACTTTATGTACATTTATCATATTTATGTCTAATTACAATAAAATATACATATAATAAACTATATATAAACCTTCCCTGAGAAATACTCTACCTAATGGTGAAAACCGCATCAAAATCCGTTGGGTGGTTTAGAAGAAGATCGCTTAGAAAGGCCAGACAGAGACGAAATGCGTTCTTATTTTATAAGATATAGAGATTATACATCAATTTAATAAAGTTTAAATACAAATAACAAAAAAATTATTTACATATCAACTACTTTCCTATATACATAAATAAATAACCTTGTTTATCTGTATATACATAATATAACATAAAAATAAAAATAACCATTTTATCGCGGCAATTAGACATCACTATAACAGGTACGTACAAACGTCAGTTGTTCGTGCGAAGCGCATGCGCTCTAACGCCTATAAACGTTTTGTTATAACGAAAATTATATGGCATAATTTATATGGCAGTGGTGAACCGACCATTTGGTGTAGTGCCCAGTGTGAGAGCCGATAGCCGGCAAGCGAGGACTTCTCAAAATGGCTGGGTAATAACTTAGGAAGATCGTAAATTCGTTTGTTTTCCGTGTTTTTTTTTAAGTATTTTCCTATTTTTTTGCTGTGACATTGAAGAAATTATTACTATTTGATTTATGTTTTGTAAAATGATATATTTTATCTTTATATTGTATAAGAAACATCGTATAATATATTTATATAACGTATAAATAAAGTAACACTATATGTTATAAATACAGGTAGTAAAAAGAGTTGTGTATTTTATAATTTAACGTTCACGTATCCACCTACTTGTTTGATATTTTTTTACGTGAAAACGTTCTGAAAAGCCAGTTAACCTTCAAACGCAATGATACTCTTTATTTTGTTTTTACGATTGTAAAATGTGAAGTTTTAACAAAATCTTTTCATTTTGTTCTTATTATTTTATATTTACAAATCACTATTTTTGGAATAAACAAAGAGATTCAAGAGACGTATTCTATTTAGCTTTTTCCTATTTATAATTATACAAATAATCGACAGACTAGCACCTAACTAGAACCTAATGCTATATTAAATTAAGTAATAAAATCGGCAAAAGTCTATATTTAAAAAATAAATATTGACCCAATTAAAATTTAAACCCGTAATCAATAGTATGCATTCAATCATTTAACTCACTGACACATATATAACTTTACTATATCATTTATCAATTTAATCAAAGTAAAATACTACGTAATAACGTAGTTGGGAAGATTTAAGACCGTCGTGGCGCAGCGCAACAGACGCGTGACTGTAACTACGCACCCGTTGTGGGATCGATTCACACTCAGAAAGATGAAATACTTTGTTATCATATAAAGTTGGGAACGGAGTATAGGAACGGAGTGTATTCTTCTATCAATGTCAATATTTTTCTCCCTCTGCCTACTCTGGTATATGGATATATGTGTGATACAGTGTGAGGCCATAAAAAAAAAGGTCAGTTTCATATTTTATCCAGATAAGGTAGACAAAGATAATTTAGTCAAAACACTCCGTTCTCCGCTCTCAATCTGAATTAAAGACATTGCATGTTGACTGGCGGTACTTAACGCCAAGATTAGCTAAGTTTCTACACAAAAATGATTCGAAAATTTCATCGTCATTCCTAAGTAGGTATAGATAGGTAAACTATTTTTTCAAGTAATACTAAAGTAAGCTATTAGTATAATTGGATTTTAATTGCATAGTTTGTGGTGCAATGCGTCAGTGACCATGAAGGTTGTGGGTTCAAATCTAATAATAGATATATGTTAATCATACAAGGTATTACTAAAAAAAAATGTTTTTCTTAGAAGCGTCTCTATTTTTATAGTTCTTATCTGATTACTTTATTATATTTCCTTATTTATGTTTAGTAAAAATATTAGTTAAAATGCAATTTTAGAACATGATAAAAGTAAAATAAAAGAATCACTATGGAGTTATTATATATGGTACTATTCTGGGGGAGGGATGAACCTTTGAACAGATATGGTTATGACCATATAATGTTTTTTTTTCAGTAAATTTTTCCCCCTCCTAATACGTCCATGACTCTAGTATAGTAAATCTTTAATAGTAGTCGGTGGTAGTCTATTTAAATATTTATATTAAAAAAATACATATTACGCGAACGAACAGTCTCTTTTTAAGTTCTAAGCTTAAGGGTAATATTATGAAAAAATATCAGGTATATTCAAGCCCTCCACAAAATGGGAATCGATTCCGGAAATATCGAGAAACTACCATTCTTATCATGTAACTAAATAGCACGAGCTACATATATAAATTACCTAACTCTGTATAAAAAGAAATTAAAATACGATCGTTTTTGCGAATAATAAAATTGATTATATTAAGAACGGATGTACCTTTATCAATGTGTATAAAAGTAATTGTCACAAATAAAGACTTAATTTAAATTCCACGATATCTTGACTTTCTTGGAAAATTGCTTTTTATGCTCATTTGTAACTTTTATAATACATTTTAAGCAAAAGAAAAAAAATATTGCTTGGTATGATATATATGACATCGCATAGCATTTTATTTTATGAAAATTTCGAGCCCTTTTATTCATCTTGCAGCACCTCTTTCAATTTTTTAAACAACGTAACATAAACCAGAATGTTCTAGTAATCTACTTCTATAGTGTACTTTTTACATTACTTATTATCGTTATCGTCGTTGACTTAACATTTTATTTATAGCAGAGTAGACAGAGAGAATTTAGAGTTAAGACACTCTGTGGGGAACATTCCGAAACATTGCGTGTTAAGTGGCGAAATTCAAATCTGCGCTTTGTCGCGTTACCAGTGCTAAGAAATGAAAATAATTCATTTTCTTGAGTGGGAATCGAACCCACAACCGTTTCGTTTATAATCAGACAGTATTATTTCAGCTTCGCGTTGTTTCTAGGCAGCAGCAGTAGTAGAGAGTGGGTAGAGAGAATCGGGGAAGTTAGTGCTACATTTTCCGCTGAATTCAGAAAGCACTGCGTGTTGAGTAGCGAAACTCAAAGCCGCGCTTAAATAGTTCATTTACTCAAATGGGAATCGAACCCACAACCCGTCCCGTTACAATTACACGCTTCTGCCGTTTTTTATTTTAACATATTCATAACATTTTACACAAATGTTACATAAGTTACATACGTATTGGTCTTGTTTACTTCAATATAAATTGTTGCAAATGATTTATATTTTTTTTACATTTTCAAACCAATCTTGACAGTAGCACAATAGAAATTAAAAGTAAAGTAATGTATTGATGAGAGGGAAATGGACACGCGATGTACAGACGATACACCGATTTATCTTATACTTAGAACTAATGTGAAAATAATCTTGAAACTCATCATGTATCGATATATGTATAGTCATTTAATACAGATTACAGTTGATTTAAAACTTAGAACGAATGTCTCAATTATTTATATATTAGAATAGAAATTATTGTAATACGAGTTATTAGTTAGAAATTATTTTGATGTAATGCCATCGTAGTTTTGTAGAGTACAACACGGTGGACGTAGGTTCTATGCTCATTCATGGAAATGATTATTTATATAAAAAGTTCGTTCAAGTGCGACTCAAACTCACCCACTATGGATTCCTTATCAATTTTACTTAAAACGATTCCGATTCTTCAAACGATTATTCGTTTTGTATGAAATGAACTACAAATATAATTTTGTGTTGAAGTTTTTTTGAATTGTAAATTCTCATTTCTTGTCAAATTACATAATTATAGATCACCTGGAATGGAAGTACCTGTTATAGAGATTTCTCAATTCCAACTAATAGTTCCAAAGATATATACCTACATAACATATTTCTTAGAATATAAAAAAAAGGAATGAAGAGATGAATCATTATAAAATTATTAATTACTCCAGATGATTCTATTTTTCCATGTTCGTACCAGGTGTTAGTTACCATATAATGATAAATGTATTGCAACTCGACAGCCAATGAAAGTATTCATATATTCCCGTTACATTTTCATTTTATTCATTCTGTTATTAGAAAATAACAATCCAGTGAAATTGCCTGTGTTGATTATGGCTTTGGAATTACAGAATTAATTTCCGCTATCCGATGGTCTGATTTTATATGTAATTGTTCAAATTTATTGGTACATAATAGATGTTATTTGAAATTCCTTTTTTTATAAGTATCAGATCGTATACTATGTAAATAATGTTTATTTTAAATTTATGTTTAACTGTATTGGGTATAATTAATAATATTTATTTTTTTACAAATTATTTTAACTTACGAAGGTAATTGTGAAAAGTGTTTTTTAATAAAGAGTAAGTATTAAAAAATGTTCAATAAGATTCACTGAAACTCTTCTCACGATTAGACTACAATAAAAGAAAATTGAAAGAGACTCAAACAGATTAAAGACCTAAATGCCTAAATAAAATAATACATTCAGATGTAAAGTAAATAAATCTTACAATATCTACGGTTATTTATTTTACCAACACCATAATATAATATAAATACATTTGAAAATCTGTAATATATAATATATATCTATAATAAAACATCAATAGTTTATCATGCCCTATATTAAAAGGGAAATATTCATTGCGTGTTAAAGAAAACGTGCCGTGCGATCTCGTTACGCTCTACTCCCTGTCATTTAAATCTCTTGTTATAGAAGAAATTAAATCAAAAACTTAGCGTAGGATATTAAGAATCGGACAACTTTAGTTTTTTTTTTTAAAGAAAAATGTTTTTTTTTTCGATGGCTTTATGAGTTCTTCAGCATTTAGATGATGATGGAGTATTTTTTTTAACTTTTCTCTGCTTTTTTAAAGAAATTTCATTATGTATATTGGGTATTTGAACCATAAGACTTCTTTAAAGCCGTATATTGTCGATTTACTAGATCAACTATGGGTTAACAACTACCTGAAAATTAAAATTTGTCAATTATACCAAATCCGTTTTCCGTTGACGTAAAATCCTGAAATTGATACGGAACCCTTGATGGGCGTGACAGAGTCGCTTTTTTTATAATTAAATTAATTAATTTCAAAACAATATGCGAAAATATTTTAAATTTTAAACTATACGGAGTTAGCCCCCTTTTTTTCCGCAAAATTAACATTTTTATTGCCTTAGATTACTTCAAATTATAAAAATATTTTTATTCTTTTAAAACTGTTCAAAACTAGTCTTGATTGGGTAAACTAGTTTTACTTTAACTTTTATATTTTAAAAGGGCTGTTATTTTTTTTTTAAAATTGGTATTGCAATTTAGTAAAGAAAACGCGGGCATGATTTACTTAGTAAAGTAAATTTATAATACCTACTGTAAAATAAAACAACTCCACTTTATTAATGATCCAGTAAAACTGGAGATCATAAGCAAATATGGACTTTTGAAAAACCGAATATATTTTTAATGTCGACAGATGTCGATAGTGCCATCTTTCATAATAATATGTCTCTAGTCTCTGGTAGTTTAGTGTCTTGATAACTGCGTCCATAATTGCACAGACAAAACCTTCAGTTTCCCCGAAAAAATTCTCGAACTGTAACTGAGATAGCAAAGAAGCAGTATCCACGTCCGGGCCCACTAGGACTCTATGGAATACTACCATGTAGCTGCTTGCTCTTCCATACAGCCATGCGATCAGAAGTAGTAAGTACTACAGGCCTACGCCAGTTCTCTTTGCCTAAGGAAAGAGGAGTAAGGCTTTTTACAACTGTTACCACATCCTTGTGCATATCCGTGTCAATCTTGAGAAAATATGCTCTAAGATTGCATACGGCGTGGTTGTGGTGGTTCTTGACATTCAAAAAGCCCCGACCTCCACACTTACGCGGGATAAATAGTCTACGATTAGTTTATATATTGTTTTCATCAATTTATTAGAGTATTACCAAAAAACGTCAAATATTAGGAATTAAGTACAAATAAAGTCACAAATACATGAGAACATGGAAATATACGTACCTTAAAGGTAGCTTAAATTGTAAACAACAACTAAAAGAAGCTAAAATTGGAGTGAATTAAATTTGGTATATAATTAAAATAATGTTTATATGATGCGAAATTACATTAACTGCTGAGACGGGTCTCATATACCCTTTTCAACTTTGTGCTCGTATAACACCCATTGCAATTGTTACAGAAGTAATGTGCAAACAACTCAACAATTACTGATATAAATAATGAAATAAAATATTATAGGTCTCACAGACCTAACCCAGGGACGCCGGGTTTACAGTCACGATTATACGAAAACGTTTAAAAATATTAAAATAAAACTCATTACTTACTTACTTACTTATGAAAAAATATTTTATAGGTACTCATTAGTACCTATAAAAATACTTTTCCATACTATATAATACGATTTCGATAAAGTGATGGGGTAAAGCACGGTGTTGAGTTCGACCACTCAATTCGCAATGCCTCCAGAATTCGGCGGAAAGTGGAGAACGAAAGTGTCTAAATGGAAACGGAGTGTCTCAATACTATCTTATCTCTGATTGCCCCGCCATGTGCGGGATACGGTATGAAGCTAATAAAAATTATAAAATATACGGTTCGTCTTCCAATACTGTTTTAAATTACAAACTTGTCATTAAGCCTTACAAGGAACTCGTAATCGAAAACCATAGTTATCGTTACAGTAACTGAAAACCGCTATGTAGTTGTAGTGACCGATTTAATGACAGTTTAAAAAAAAAAGTTAAGACACTCCGTTCCCCACTTTCCGCCGAATTCTGGAGGCATTGCGTGTTGAGGGGCAGAACTCAACGCAGCGCTTGTCCTCGACACCAGAGCGAAGAAATGTAATATAAATTTAAGTCTAAGTTAATCTCCTCAAGTGAGGATTGAACCCACAACCAGTCGGTTTTACAGTCACACTTTGTGCCTCTGCGCCACGAACGGATGACAGTTTAACACAAATTTTAATTTCAGAAATATTTTCTGAAATATTTAAATAACAAAGTAACACAAAAAATTAGATTCTTAGACAATGATTATAATTATCATCCAAATTCCAAGGCCAAGTTTTAATTTTTGCTTAATATTTCATTGTTACCGCCACCAGATTAATATTTTATATACGAATACATATAAAGTTATATTTGGTGTTTTTTTACACAAAAGTCATGTGAGGTCAAAGCTAATTAGCTAATCTCGTGATGAATTGTTTCAACAAACTGAGGACTAACAGAAAACAATGGCGAAGCAAATTTAAAAGTTCTTTGCCCGCGGGATTCAGGAAATGACGACATGGCAAGAATTTTTGTTTTAACTTCAAAGTGCCAGAAATATTGTCTTTATTTTCTTTTGTTTTTAAATATTTTTTTGTTGTTTTTTTATGTTTTTTTAAGATGGTATGGCGTAGTAAGGTCGTCTGTGATGACTGTAGATACAAATTTGAATTGTAGGAAAAAAATATTACATTCATTTAAAATTTCCTGGTATGATTATGATGATATTTATGATAAATTCTAACACCACAAAAAGAAGGTCAAACCTAATGTGGAAATCTAATAGGTAGTTATAAATATCTCTAAGACAGTTGTAAGTTGAAATATATATTATATTAACTATATAAATAAAGTAAGATTTTAAGCCAAGTAACGATCGTATTCATTTCGTCAACAAAGTCAATCCAAACCAGCCCCATAGTGTCATATTTTTTTCATAATATCAAAAACCAAATCAGCTTCACGCACACGCACCTTGCTGTATCCTGCACACAGCAAGGTAGGCAGAAATAAGCTAGTATTAAGACACTCCTTTCCCCACTTTCCGGCAAGTTCTGGATGTATGGCGTGTAACTGAACGCCGCGCTTTGCTCGAGGCAAACCCAGAGCCAAGAAATTAGAATATAAATGTAAATAAAGATTTCATTTCCTCAAGTGGGGATCGAACCCACAACCAGTAGATTTTAGTCACCCTATGCTACTGACCTTTTTTTCATAAAATTTGTATAAATTTTTTTTAGAATTATAATGAAGCATACAGCATACAGAAGTATACAGCGTACTAAGAAACAGTTGTTCAATAGTGTTTGTGTTACAATGTTTGCTCAGTCACAGCGGCTATGACTCGAATACGGTAAAAGTTTTCATAACATTGTCACTTGTCACCCACATCTAGTATTTTGTTTTATGATTTGGAATTTAAATTTTAAATCTCTAAACATCAAATTGAACGTGGTTTTATTTGACACATGTTAAATAATTAAATTAATTTAATTTTGTGCGATGTTGAGTTCCGCCACTCATCACGCAATTCGGCGAAATATTAGTTTTCCTTGACGACCCCGCGGGATTCAGCGTGAAGCTGATTTAATTATATTCATATGTTGAGCTTATCTTTTAACCCCCTAAATAAAGTTCCCCTATCAGTCCTCCATCTAATGTATCAAATTCAGATGAAAAATGAAGAACGAAGTGTATTGGCACTGATTGGGATGCCATCGTGGCGCAGATATGACGTGTCTAAAATACTGTCTGTAGTGATTGTAGATTCGATCTCTATTTGATGTTTATATTTTTATAATTGAATTGCCAAACAGCAGCGTATATATATATGGCTTAAATTTATGGCTGACGTATATGAGTACGTTGAAATAGTTTTTTTTTAGTTTTTTCTTCATTTCGTTTAATAATCAGGTAAATGCATAGATTTCAGTAATCAATACTTCTTTCTTGTCTTCTCTTCTTGTCTCTTTATTTTATCAATTTTGCACATAAAATATAAAAATCGTTCATTTTTGAAATTATAGAGCAGCCTATACTCTACGTATAGGTAAGTATAAATTTTTTTAATATTTATTTTTTATAGTCTTACTATAAAAAGTAAAAACAACTGCTAAAAGTAAAATAACTTATATAATACGGCAATAATTTTTCTATTACCGAATTAATGAAAGCTATAAAGATAATATGAGGTTAATTTGAGAGTTAAACTTTAACTCTTGGTTGTATAACTTCTACAAAACTATTCCTTTTACACTTAGTTGCTAAACATAATGTAACGCCGCCTCGAAATTAAAAAGTGACTTACTGTGAAGTGTAAGATGCTTGTGGGTTCTAATCTTATAGAGGGTTTTTTTAAGATATTTATATTTTTTTGTCAAATAATGAAATATCGAAAAATCGTGTTTAGTTAATACTGAATTATCAGGTAAAAAAATTAGCACTTTTGCCCATAGTATATGTATGTGTCAGTCATTGAAATAAAAGAGTAAATGTTATTCTTAAAAACATTAAATAAAAATTTTCAAATATTGAGATCGTTGTGGGTTCGAATCCCACTTTGAGGAATCAAGACAAACGCGGCGATGAGTTCCGCTACTCAACCGACAGAAAATTGAGCGGAAATTGTTAAACGGAGTATCTTAACACTTCCCTTAAAAAACTAGTACTTTACTAGATTTATTTCTCAATGTGTAATACCTATATGAGTTAACTATTTAGAATGTAGACCGGAAGTCATTTTATTCTTGCATATCATACCAACATTACATCACGCTGTCACTGCACTGCGAAATGTAGCGCTAGCTCCACTTAAGACACTTTTCGAAAGTACTATATGAGATTTTTTTGAATATTTTAGAGTTTAATATAATTATATATTATTTTAGACTTTAATAATATATATAATATCTATATTAAAATAATGGAGATGATCTACTTCTGTGATGAATGTGAAGACTGTGCATTCAAATCTCACTTGTTTAAATGTTAATATTTTTTTTTTAGTATTTTCATTTCCTATAACTGTTAAGACAAGCCACATTTGGCGGTCACGCGCTACATTGCAAATAATATTACATACCTACGTTAAATGGTTAGAAAATGTCAATAAAACAAAATATACACAGTCACAATTGTGTTATTTTTACTTTATTACATTTTCATTTGAATACCTTTAGTAAACAAATAAAAAAAAATCAAATCAGCTTCACACTGTATCCCGCATACAGCAGGGTGCAGCAGGCAGAGGGAATCTACTATTAAGACACTTCGTTCTCCACTTTCCGCTAAGTTTTGGAGGCATTGCGTGCTGAGTGGTGGAACTCAACACCGGGCTTTGCCTCGACACCAGAGCGTAGAAATAAAAATATAAATGTAAATAAATATTTCATTTCCTCGAACCCACAACCAGTCGGTTTTTACACTTTGTGCTTCTGCGCCACGACTGGCCTCCTTTAATAAAACTCTTCAATATACCTACACAGAGGGAACATAATGCTAAGACAGTTCGTTCCCTATTTTCCGAAATATTACGTGTAGCCTCAAGCTTCGAACCTACAATCATTGCGCTTACAGCGTTACAGCATCCGGCTGCTGGCTCCTAACGATTGTGATCGTATACGTAAGATTTATTTTAGCTTATCACGCTATATCACGCTTAGCACGCTGTATCTCGCACATAGCAGAGTAGGCAGAGGGAACCTGAGGACTTGAAGTTAGATCCCATTAAAATTTCTCCGTTTCCTATTTTCAGCCGAATTCTCAAGAAATTGGTTGTTGAATGGCGGAACTCAACACCGCGCTTTGCCTCATTATCGAAGCAAGGAAATGAAAATATTAAATAATTAATTTCTTAGAGTGGAAGTCGAACCTACAACCTGTCGTGTTTACTGTGTGCAGAAAGAACATAAAAACATGATTTCGTTTACCATCTTCCTTCTACTTAAACACATTTACATACCATTACATGTGACTGCGGTGCTTAACCTTATTGGTATAAGAATATTTTATCTGCTTATATTTTTTTATAGAAATAAATTTGAAAAACAAATCGAATAAACTGAAAAAACAACAATAATAGAATACATCAAAATTAAATATCGTCTTGACGTCATAATATGGTAATATCCAATTTACATATTTTGTTCAAGAATCATTATAATGATTACGAATTATTACCATTTTTCAAGCATTTAAAATACAATGAAATGAGAAGATTTTTAACTAAAGTATCAACGTTCTCAAATAGTTGGTAATTTTCTTATATTATCTCTAATTTTAGTTGTTTGACGTTTCCTTTTAAGAATTATCTGTCCTTGTTTTGTTTGAAGCCACCTAACGTTATTTTAATAGATGTATTAAAGAAATAAAGTAGTTGTAATTTGAGGATAGTGATAACAGTTTGCTTCTATAGCGGATGTTGTGAATACAATACTCGGTCGAGGTAACAATTTTAGTTTAAGGTTAAATGCGAGTGTAACGCGCTGTATATATGTATTATAATAAGTTATTAGAAAATTTGGCAAAAATAAATATGTTATCCAGCTTACCGCTTACCTAACTAACCACTAGTTAACATGGAAAGTTCTAAGCCTATTTTAGACAAAAATGACCAGACCATAGAAATTAAAATATTGTAGTCATAAATATAACATTAAGCCGCGGCGCTATGGCTGTGAGTTCGATTCTCATTCTACAATATTTAATATTATCATTTCCTCGCTCTGGTATCGAGGCAAGGCATGGCGTTGAGTACCGTCACTCAACACGCAATGTTTCCAGAATTCAGCGGAAAGTGGGGTGAAAGTGAAAAAAAAATACATTGGTAGGAAAATATAATATTTTACAGGTAAAGTAAGGCCATCGTGGCGCAGTCACAACGTTTGACTGGAAACGCAATAATTATGAATTAAATACGCCGAGGAAATGAATTATTTATATTTGCCTGATAATTAGGCCAGTCGTGGCGCAGGGACACAAAGTGAGACTTTAAAAGCGAGTGGTTGTGGGTTCTATCTCCATTAGGAAATGAAATATTTATTTAAATTTATATTTTGATTTCTTCGCTCTAGTGTCAAGACAAAGCGCGGCGGTGAGTTCCGCCAGTCAACACACAATGTCTCCAAAATTCGGCGATAAATAGGAAACAGAGTGTCTTAACGCTACGTTTCCTCTGCCTACCCTGATGTGTGCGAATATAGTGTGAAGCTGATTGATCTTTATTTATTTATTTATTTATTTAGGCTTCATGTTATATCGCGCATATAGCGCTAGGCAGAGGAAACCTGGGAATGTAGTATTAAGACACTCTGTTCCCATTAAGACATTTTCGTACCCCATTTTACGCTGAATTCTGGAGGCTTTGCATGTTCAGTGGCGGAAAACAACGCCGCAATCTTTATACTTTTTAGTATTTTCTATCCTTGAATAGTTATGACAAGGCACATGCACACTTTTAGCGTTCATGCACCACGCATTAAATAATATTTCTGTAACTAAATAGATAGAACATTTAAATAAAACAAAATATACAGCAACAATATCTTAGTCAGACTCTTCAATATGCGAAAGAGAAAAAATTATAAGACACTCAGTTCTGATTTTTCCGAGATATTACGTTCTGATTCAACGCCTCGATCAATATATTTCTAATCAACATAATCGGATCACATGAAGAAGAAGAAGAAGAGACCAAGAAGAGACGAGGGAGCATGTGAGTGTTAAGAATAATCTTCTCAACAGGATTTCAATATTATGTTATGATAATACGATTTTTTTTATAATACCAACCAAGATAGTCTATTTCAAGGATTCCAAGAATACACCGTAGCCAACAGCGTAAATCACGTACTGTATAGATATTAAAATTCTTACGTAATTACTACTAAAGACGATCGATGCATAGAATGCGCTCACGTTTTCTGAACGCAACTTAATATATAGATTTTCTATAATTGAATATAATTTTATCTTTGCCCTTTTGTATTATTATGGTGCAAGGAGAGCGTTGTATACAGCCTTTGGCTGAAATTTTAGTTTTCGATCTTTGAATATTGTTTTTAAAGTGATCGTGTTATTAGTTCCTATGAAAAAATAAATCATTTTATAATTTTATAGTATTTTATAGAACAAGCGGGCGAAGCTGTGATCGGGTCGCTGGTAAATAATAAATACCAGTCTGATTTGTATGGAGAACCATCGTTTTCTATTAGTCATATCTTAACAGTGATGGCGAAAATGGTTGCATAATTAAATATAATTTATTTATTATAATAAATAAATTATATAATATTATAATAAATAAATTATATTTAATAATGCAGCGCAAATATTATAATTGCAATAATGCAAAGTTAGATATTTTTATTAAACATATATTTTTTAACTTAACACATTTCTCAAATACCTATTTAGCAAACTAAACACGATGAACTTGATATAAAGACATTCTGTTATGCACTTTCCGTTCATTTTTGAGACACTACGTGTGAGTAACTTAACACAATAATTAAAAATATATAATAATTGAAATAAAGTTATATTCCCGTGTAAAATTTGACATTAATCCACTGCACCGCGATAACGTCGATTATAATAGTGACACTAATTGATTTATCGTTGTATTATTCATATTCAATCTAATTTTAGAATCACCACCCGGGAAATGTTTTTAACGACCAGTTAGCCAAGATTTTTATCTCGTTTTAGACTTAGCATTCATGTTTATTTATTGCTTAGACTCGTTTATTTGAATAAAATGTCTGGATAAAGAAAATGATTATTTTCACTTATAAATATTGATTGCGATCTGTGAAATATCCAGAAGCCTATTAAGATAGTTTGCAATGATTTAATTGTAATGCTAGCTTGTACGAAAAAATCTCTTGATTATTTATTTTTTGTTTAGTAGGTATTTTATATAGTATTGTGAAATCAAGAACATCGTAAATGAGAAAGCAGTTTTATAATTGGTATTGGGTAAGGACCTTGATAATCGATAGCCGCAGTGGTATAGTTGACTCGATTTTCCTTACACTATTTTTAGGGGCGTTTGTAGCGATAGAACTTTACTGTAATTGTAAGGGGGCTTCTTACAGACCTAAGTGCCATAACAAATATCAGCATAGACTCACTGATTTCGTCCTTGTAAGCGAAAATAACTAAAAAAACCTTCGACAGGCGTTGCCAGTTTATCGGTCAATAATTTCTATTAAATATTTTTTTTAACTGATCATGATATCGGACCACTTTTCGTCCTATGCACGCATTATATTATAAATTATAACATTGAATAATGTTTCTTTATTAAAAAAAAATATCATTATTTCTCAAACAAAAAGGTCAAGTATCTGTATCAAGAAGGATAGTTGCCTTAGGTATTTTTGCAGATAGTCGCCCCAGGGTAACTATCCACGATAAAAAATAAGACTACATTATATTCACTATATGCTTGAATACAGTGGATCTGTTTTTTTACACATCCATTTTATGAATTTGTGATTGTCAATTTCATTCATTTTAATATACTAAATTTACAGTTCTGACATTAAGAAAGAAGAAATAATAATATTATTACAAGGAAAATGGCAAAAATAAGGACAAATTCATTGATTCAGATCATTGATAAATCTATTTTTGCCGTTCTGTCAATATTTCCCAATTACATTGGATTTTGCTTCAAGACTGGGTTGAGCTAAAATAGATGTCCTATTCTTAAGTTCCTATATTCGTATAAGTTAAAATCGCAACTTTTTTTCTTCCTTTCTTTTCACTTGCCTTTTTTATATGTTGTTTCCACTTCAATGTTTTATAAATTTTTTTATAGGATATATTAAAAATACGCGATATATTTGACAATATCTACCATATCTTATAACAAATTCACTTGAAAAACATCTTTATATTTTTTTACCTTTTACCCAATTTTATAGAAAAAGCACTTTATAGAGAAGATTAAATATTAAATCAAATAAAATTCTCATTCATAATAAACAAAAGTTGTAACAAAAACACATTGACATATAAATTTGTTATTTATTTGTATACTTTAAATAGATTTATTTAAGGAAGTAGCTGAATTTGAACATGTATGTCACATGTTCAAATTCAGCTACGTCGTATTTTTTTAAAGTATTTGATATAGGCATTATGATAGTTTTTTTGTAATTGAGGACAGTCGTGGCGCAATGGCACAAAGAGTGACTGTAAACGCGACTGGTTGTGACTTCGATCACCACTCGAGGAAACGAAATATTTACTTAAATTTATATTTTCTTCGCTCTGGTGTTCAGGCAAAGCACGGCGTTGAGTTCCGCCACGAGTTTCCAGTCACACTCTTGTGCCTCTGCGCCATGACGGCCTAATTCAACTAGTTATAAATGTTTTCTTTTTTTCAGACAGTCAGACGGATAATCGAAGCGTGCAAAACACAAATATGTACAATCGCGATATCGTTTACTCTGTTCAACGTAGTACGCTTACCGAGAGAGGCGATAAAATATGGGGAGGTTCCCTATTTGGTTATATACTCCTTTTGGCTGCTTGTCGTGGCGTTACCCACGACGCTTCTACAGCTCGCTATGGGGCAGTTAAGTCAGCAAGATGCAGTGGGTGTATGGAGGGCCGTGCCGATTTTGCGCGGTGGGTAATATTATTTGGTTATAATTTTTTAGCCCTTGAATATAGAGTAGTATATGAACAGATAATTTATTAGAAATAATGCATGCAAATGATTAAATTATGAATGAGTTCTACTCGAAAATAATTGGAAAAACAAATTGTGATATATAATAATAATTATTGTAAGAAGAACGATAAATTTAATAATTATAATATTATAGTAATATTGTCATATTATTACTTATTACTAATTATATGAATCTAATACATTAATATCTCAATATTCACTTATTTTACAGGAGTCGGTCACTTGAAAATCCTCACATCATTCCTATGCTGCGTCTACAGTCTAATATACACCTCGTTATCGGCAGCTTACATGATATGGATCGGGAAAGGAACATTCCCTTTAAAGGATTGCACTAAACTTCATTTAACTCCGGTAGAATTTTGACTATTTATTCTATATAAGTAGTTATTGGTTTTTTAAATAATGTAGTAGTTATTTTTAGTAGATGCAAAAAAGCTTTTTAATGATATGGACTTTTGTCTCGTATTCTTGAAATAATTTTAAAGTGATGCTTTCTTTTGTGGCGCAGTGAAACAGAGTCTGTTTATAAATACAATGGTTGTGGGTTTGATGCCCATAAGTGGAAGTGATTAAATTATTTTCATTTGTCTGTCTGTCTGATATAGTAAAACGTGGCGTTTAGTTCCGCTATTTCACATGTAATGTCTGGAATTCGGATGTATTGGATTAGTTGGAATGTATCTGACTGGACACGCAATGTTTAAGGGTTCACCTCAGACTCCAGTTATTAACATTGTTTTAGATATATTAATTATACTAAATTCAATAGAAAGAAAAAATAATGTTATTTAATGCTAAGAGACATCTGCGAGTGCGGCTGCTAATAGTTTAAAAAGCTGCAAGTATAAGGGGAACCAGGTGTCTTAACACAAGGTTCCCTCTGCCTACTTTGCTGTGTGCGAGATACAACGTGAAGCTGACTTGACTTGGCTTATGAATTAAGGAGTCGTGGTGCAGCGACACAGCGTCTGACTACAAATGCAACGGTTGTGGGTTCAATTCCTATTAGGGGAAATGTAGTTATTTTTGTTTCCTCGTTCTGACTACATAAAGCGCGGCGTGAAGCTATATAATATAAATTACAATATAAATTAAAAAAACTTATACTGTTTTAAATTTTCAGGATGGATACGAAAATAAAATGAATGCATCCGAATGTTTTAAGTGAGTAAATTAATCTAAATTATTTTGACTTTGTTCAGGTTATATTATAATTATTATTTTGACTTTCGATATGTCTTTCAAATGTCCGTGTTATTTACTCGATAAAAAATAATTAGCTTAAGTAAAAATAATAGGTTTAAAAATATATCTATATATATATATATATATATATATATATATATATATATATATATATATATATATATATATATATATATATTAAAATATTAAAATACAATTACAATATACAAACAAATTCATTTTCAGTTAATAACTGTAACTACTTTTTATGTTGCGCCTGATATTTTATTCACAGCAATTGTCAGTTTGACCGCTTATTAACATTGCTATATTATTTTCTACTTTATGTCATACACAAAAGAATTCACTTTACCATACCAAAAAGGGACCAATTGAAATATTTTACATATAAACAAGTGGTAATTTGAATAAAAATATATCACATTAATAATTTCAGCTCGACGTTTTTGGCGCCATTCACTGAGCAACCACAGTATCTCGGCGTAATGGCTATTTTAATATTCGTTTTATGGTTCTTCGTGCCCATTATGTGAGTATTCATTATACTATAACATTGTTTTCGTAAATAGCAAGTGGTTAAAATAATGTATTATTATTATTTTACTTATAATTAATTAGAATCGCGAACAAATTAGTTCAATATGAGTTATTAGTTCAATGAATCTTTCCATATGAACAATAGATTAGATATGTTGCTTACAAAATTACGCATTTTATAAATAAATATGAAATTCATAAACTCATTCAAATTCATAAATAAGTATAACTAAACATATATTAATTTACTTATACTTATTTATTACAAATAAATACTTGTCAATTAACTTTTCATTTTATTTTATTGTATGTTTTTGTGTAATGCAATAAAGAATATAATATAATATAATTCTTTCACAATCTACATATAAAAAACAATAACAAATTAGTGCTTTACTTTCTACCAATTATTTCTAATACAATTATTGTTCATGTTCAATATACAAATAAATACATCATTTTCTACATTTTGACTCACTACCCTTTTATGCCATTCAATGAGCACTACCCAAAAACGTTGCATAATGCTCTAAATTCTAAAACACAAATTTAATTCTACAACAAATATTAAATTATAATATTTTAATAATCCTTTAATAATGAACACGACGACTATTTCCATTCAATTGACCGCAAATTTAGTCACTAATAGGCGACCCTTCTAAATGGTTTTATTAACTATTTCGAACAAAAGACTTAAATGCCTTTAATCGACTCA
Source organism: Heliconius himera (assembly GCA_021202915.1). Lineage (NCBI taxonomy): Eukaryota > Metazoa > Arthropoda > Insecta > Lepidoptera > Nymphalidae > Heliconius > Heliconius himera. Next base: position 84,296 of record JAJHJA010001343.1, read on the forward strand.
CTCATTTTGATGTCCTCTCTCTGATTACTATTAATTATTTATATAACTATATATAATATGTAAAGGGAATATAATAATTTTATCTTAATGTAAATATAATATAAATTTATATTAAACGACTGTTTTATCTCTAACACTGTTAAGGCGCAGTTAAGATTTGTTTCATTGTATGCAGTGGTCGTGGACTCACTTCATTTTGATGGTCTTATATTATAATTTGAAATCTATCATGACAAACATAAATGTTAAGTTTACATAATAATATTTTGTCGCTGAAATTTGTATATAAAAAAATAAAAATAAATCAGCTTCACTCTGTATACCGCACACAGCAGGGTAGGCAGAGGGAACCTCGTGTTAAGACACTCCGTTCCCCACTTTCTGCCGAATTCTGGAGGCCCGCGCGATTTGCCTCGACACAAGAGCGAAGAAATGGAAATATAAATTTAAGTAAATATTTCATCTCCTCAAGTGGGGATCGAACCTACAACCAGTCGGTTTTACAGTCACACTTTGTGCCGCTGCGCCACGACTGGCCTCTATTAAATATTTCTTAATAAATTAATTTTAAATAATAAATTGGATTTACTCGCAATAATTACTGTTAAGTTATCATGTCCTATTTCAGATAATTCTGATCAATTCAGTGATTTTCAATTAGGTCTTCTCTGTTTTCCCTCCTAATTAGTAAAAGTTTAAGTTAAAGTCAAAATTAAATAATTTTATTCTAAATAAGAAATTATATCAAACCTAAATAAATTTATTCTAAATAAGAAATTACATGGTTAATTTTTGAAGCGGTTAACAAAAACTACTGCCTCTGACCTGAGCAGAACCAAATAACAAACATATATATAAAAAAAACAATCTCTTACAGGTTATATCGCCTCCGATCGACTCTCAGGATATCCCTTATAACTTTAGCACCGATCATCATAACAATAGCTGTAGTGGTAATAATATTCTTATCAGATATAAACACATTATCAACAATGTTAGAATCGTGTGAACATTGGTTGCCGTTAACCCAACCGTATATATGGCACAGTGGTTTAGTGCAAGCGTTGCTGTCGACGCAGGTGGTCAGTGGTTACTTGGTGAGCGCTGGTGGTACCGTGTACAGACAGTCGGATGTGCGATGGTAAGTTAGTATATATTTTTTTTTATATAAGTACTTTAATATGTTTATATTAAAAAAGCAAGTATCTCTATTCTTCCTATTTTAAGTCATCTTCACGCTGTATCCTGCACACAGCAGGGTAGGCAGAGGGAAACTAGTGTAAGACACTCCGTCCCTTACTTTCCGCCGAATTTTAACATATGGCTTGCTGAATGGCGGAACTCGGCTCTGGCACTTTGCCTCGTTAATTTGTCTAAGGATATTACGGTAATCGAACCGTGATCGTCATTTCTACAACCGCACGCAAGTAACCCTACTCTACGACGGCCTCACAAAAATATTATGATTAAATATTAATAACAGAGTGTCCAAACTCTACGTTCTACGATAATGACAAATATACAATTTTTGTTTCAGGACATCAACATTTATAACAATAACTAATTTATTAACCGGTTGGTTGTCAGTTTTTATGTGGCAGTCTATAGGCGGCGAGGGTACCAAGGACAGTAGTTTTATAGCCATTTTAGTGTTAATATATCAATCTTCTGTATCAGAGAAGAGATCTAAGGAATGGCCTTTATTGGCCTTTGCTGTGATATTTATCTCAGGCGTAATCACTGTGGTGAGTTTATAGAAACGCTTATGCTATATGAATATTTATTTAATTTTGTTTGTGTATATTTAAGGAAATTTAGTTGATTATTTTAGTATGGTTATGTATATTATTATACATTATTACATATTTATATATTAAGTTGGTAGACATTAGGTACTGGCACACGACATATTATACAGTTTTTACCTCGTAAATCCCGATCCTGCGGGAATTCTGGGTTAAAAATTTGTCTATATGTTTTCCCACAACCGCCTTTATCTTTTAGTAAAGTCTCATATAGATCAGTTTATCTATTCCGGACATTAGCCCGGACAAGCAGAAAAATAGACTGACAGACAAACAGACGCTTTTTAAAATTATTAATTTGTTTTTTAGTATTGTTTATATAACTATATGCACTTGACAAAACTCTTCCATTTCATTTATATAATTATATTTATGTTTCTACTAAAACACTTTATATAAGCAATTTTTATTGCATATTTATATTATCATATTAATATTAATTTAGAAATCTTTTTATATTTACTATGTATTAAATACTGTATTAAGTAACATTAAGTAAATCAAAAATAAATATTTAAAAAAAATGTACGAAAGTACGTTTTTTAATAATATATACTCGTAGGTATGTTTTCCTAATTTAAAATAATATTATGTCTATTATATAATAAAATTAATTATCTTATTTAATCTTATTTAAATTAGATAAAAAAAAAATAATATTGGCAAATAAATCCATTAATATTACGAATATTTGCAAATTTATCCAATCTTCAATGTGTAATTCTAGATAAACAGTATTCATGAGAATATTTTGTGCCAGCTGCAACCGTAGTCGGTCACCTTATTAAAATTTGCATATAATCTGAATTCACTGCCAACTCAATTATTATCCAATTTTATATGATTGAAATAAAATTATTTCTTGTGGTAACTCGCAATATTAAGCGAAATGTGTACAGTACATAACACATTTGGAATATATAAATATAAATTTATTCCAAATCATTTCAGAATATAAAGAAATATTTTTTTATTGAGGCAAGAGTGTGTCGTTTCTCCATCTTTTTCTTATTTTAAAGATGATGGCACCTAAAAAACGACTTAACGCCTCAAAAATGTAAACTAGTAAAGCGCGGCGTTGAGTTCCGCCTTGTTCCTTTTACATGCGGGATACAGCGTGAAGCTAAAAAAAAAAAAATGTTTTAACAACCGCAAATTCGCAATCGATGGCGTTCAAGTAGCTAAACTTTCTTAACAATAAACACAACGAATTAAATCATTTAATTTAAGCGAATGTTAGAAGGCTTACTAACAATAAAAATATTATCATTTTCCGCAATCTGCTTTCTTATTTATGTAATATACAAACTTTGTATTAGGATATATTTAAATAAATAGATAGAAAAACCTAAATATATTTTTATCTATCTAAATGTATAAAAAAAAAAATTATTTATATTTCAGCTAACACTCTTATACCCTGTGTACGACAAATTACATCGTATAGCCGGTGACCATTGGCGCATGTTCGCCTGTGCGCTCTCCGCTCTCGGTACAGCCTTGACCGTTGCGGTACTAGCTCAGGGGATGAGCATAGCTGCCTTGTTAGATGAATTAGCTGTTCCTGTACTAGCTGTTTTTACAACTGTAGTAGAAGTTGTAGGATTTGTGTTTATATATGGTAAGTAGCTGAGTTCCGCTGTTCAATACGAAATGCCTCTAGAAACAAAGGAACAAAGTTAATGGAAGTGTCTTAATACTAGGTTCCTAGGTTCCTCCTGCATACTCTGCTATATGCGGAATTCAGCGTGAAACTAAAAAAAATAATAAAAAAGATAAGTCTTTGTCCAGATTTGTGTAAGCTGTAAGAACTTCATGTCAGAACACTCCAGTAATTACTTTTGATCCAAATTAAATCGGAGAAATTGCGTGTTGGGTGGTGAAAATCGAAGCCACGTTTTATCTCTGATAAGATAAACGTGAACTAAAAATATTTTTTTCTTCCGATTTACATTTATTATATTATGATAATGTAGGGGAAGTAGTGCAAAGTATATTGAAACAGTATTGCATAAATGATTGAATAAATGATACATTATGCTTTATTTATTTACGTATATTAAAAAAATATATATAATAAAAAAAAATGTTTAAATAAAATAATTAAAAACCACAATATTATTACATTTCATTAGTTAATTATATAATGAAGGACGCTGGAAATCGAATCACGGGCTGATCTTTGATGTTTCAATAGTCCCGCTAATTGAGTTAAAACTTGTCACAATTGACCGTTAGGGTCAACTCGAATTAACAATTGTAACCAATTTATGCCTGTGTTTTAACTGGGACTCTACTGGGGTCGGACTGATTATTATCATCAATATCTATATATAGAGTATAGAGATATATATATTTATAAAGGGCTATATAACGAAACCATTTTTTATATAAACCAATAAAAAAATATATAAAAATATAAATATACTAAGCAATAAGATGCTTTTAATTCATTTAGAGAAAGGAAAAAGAAATTAATCTTGAAAAACAATTATAAATTTTATTTTCTATAATTAAAAGATGTTTCGAAAGCTCGTTCGTCTAGTTTTCGAGCAACTTTTCATAAAAGCTCAGTTTTCATATTAGCTTTCAACCTAATTCCTGTTCGAGTGTTGTTGTTCGGATTTTCGAAAGTTTACGGAATAAGCATCTCAATAAAGAAGTTAATTCTTCTTTTCCAGGTTGGTTCTACCTTACTGTAGACATACATTTCGTAACTGGGTCAAGGCTGCCATACTTCTGGCTAGTCACCTGGTGGTCGACACCTGTATTCCTTATGGGAGTCACCGGATGGTGGCTAAGATCTCTTTTGAGAAGTTCTTGGGAAGAAAATCAAACTTTATGGCCACTTGGCGGAGTATTTATAGGAATATTGGCAGTCATGATTGTTATGGCAGCTGTGGCGGTAGCTAAGGAGGAACAATATAACTTTTTAACTGTACGTATTGAAACACAATAGTAAAATATTTTTTGTTTACATTAACTTCACGGTTATTACTGACTGTAACTGATACAAGCGTATATGAAAATATAATGTTTTTCATCAATTTTATATATTTCGAAAAGTAACACTCCTATTGTATATATCCCTATATTTAAATTCCCTGAAACATTGTAAATTCCAACACTTTATTTTTTTTTTTTGACAATTGAAAAGCACTTCATTCTTTATATTTAAAAATAATAAATTAGAATAATAAAGATTTTTATATTTGGATTTTCAGAAAATCGCATCAGCGTTCCGACCATCACGACTTTGGGGTCCAGAGGAGCCGATGGCGAGATACGTCTGGATGTCCCAAAGATACGCAAACGAAAACGCCAATTCCGAACAAGAATTCACCACAGACACTAAAATGTTCAACCATATAATGTCCAAATATCAAGAAAAAAGTAATAAAATATACAACGAAGAATGGTTACATGATGTATATGAATCACCGAAAACGTATCATAAAAATGATTTTGTTAGAAATGATTATGTAAGGAACGATAATGATGTAGGTGCAATCTATTCTGTTCCTACAGCTTCGAGTAAAAGAAAGAAACCAGAACAGTTCCGTTCACCAAATATATGTATAGCCAAAGGGGAGTTAGGTGGTGTGATGAATTGCAATTGCAACAGGCATTTTCAACTGAACGTGCCTGATTTAAGAAATAACGAAGTGTCGACTAGTCTCTGAATACAGATAGCGTGCAACGAATGTTTTTGTCTAGTCGCATTACAAAATCTTACCCACAAATTTATAGAAAACTTTGTTTTTTTTAGGATTACGCCTTGACATTCCAAATATTATTAGATTAATTTAGTTTGTACTGTATAACTATTATATTGATAATGAATTATATTATATATACAAATATATATTAATATATATACGTAAGTTATTTTAAAATATCGAATATGAGGCGGTTACTGCCTCTTCATTTTCGCATACATAGATATATGAATGTATATATGTGAAAATGATGAGTCCTTATCCCGCTTGAAGAATTTTTTTTACTGTAATATAAGTATCAGGTATAAAAATTCGCCAACGTGGATTTCATAACGTATTATATAAAAAAATAGGCTTTATAATTCAAAGAAATATAGGTTCTATTTTTTGCACCTTATTTACCTAATAACTGCCAAACTTTATATTCCCTAATATTACATACCGGTGTTGGATGTATGTGCACAGGAACATTTAGGCTTTATAATGTAACGAGGATCTGGCTGCTTTCGGCTCCCCCAACTATAATTAGATTACAATTATTTTTTCAGTGGCCCTAGAAAAAAATCGATATTTGATTTTTATTACCACCTTATTTTCTATAAACGATAATTGATTTTTTGTATAATTAACAATGTTATCTGTTATATGAGTGTGTTGGAATCCATATTATTTAGGTGGAAGGGGAACGAACCTACTTGATTCAAGTTCCTTATATTATTTCTTTTATTTCTCACATACAAGAATTTTACATGAAAATGTATGTATATTATACAATTGATGATTTATTTGTAGCTTCAAGTATTTTTTTGTGCAATAAATGGTCTGTTTTAGACAGAAAATATTTTAAAAATTTTATAAGTATGTATATGAAAGTAATGTTATAATATTTTAAAGTGTTAACGTTTTTCTACAAAGATAGTAACATCGACACGTAGCTTCATGCTTTTTCCTACAGAGCAGGGCTTACTAAGGAATTGGAACTCATTTTCTGGCCGAAATAAAAAAAAATGTTTTTTAAGTGGCGGAAGGCCACGCTGCGCTTTATTTTTTTAATTTGATATATAATCATTGTCCTGATCAGGGCTGGAACCCCCAACCGGAACATTCAGATGCTGTTGCACTACGTCGCGAGGGCCTCATCACATCAAAATTAAAGTAATGATGATATTAAAGCTGGAGGAAGCCGTCGCGACGCAGTAATGCGAGTTTAATCCACACTCGAAACTAAAACGTGGCGTTGAGTTCCGCACCTATCTTAAGTTCCCTCTAGCATGGTTTATCTCAGCTGTTCAGAAAAAAGAGTGAAGCTAATTTTAAAATTTAATCGAAATGGAATCCGAAAGTATACTTTACTTTACTTAGAAGGCGCTAAGAAGCATTGCCAAAAGGTAAGTTTAAGTCCTATAATGTTCGACGTTATAATATATAAACTTCGATGTATAAATCAGAATAATTAAATGGTTTAATTGATAACACAATATTTTTAATACTTCCATCCTCTAATTTCTCTTTTTTGTTCCTAAGTCTAATTTTAACTTATACTTACTTAGTCTTGTGGTGGATTTTTATATAAAAATGTGTCAATTACGAAGGTCCAGTCAACTATATTGATTTAAGAACAGGCAGCGTACGCGATTGTAAGCGCGACCGTTGTGGGTTCGATTTGACTCGGAGGAATTGAATTTTGTTCATTTCCTTATTCTTAATAAACTAAATATTTTACAAACAAGCATGGCTAATTGATTTTTTTATAATAATGTTAGCATTTTATTATTATAACAAAAAGATAAAATTATGGACACCGCCGTGACATTGCTAAATGAGTTTTAAATTTTCCGCTCCGACTTTGATACAAAAATTACTTATTATTTTGAAAAGGGTCCCACGAAACTTAGTTTAAGATATAAAAAGAAAGAAATGATAATCGTTCACGCAATGAGAGCCCGCTGTTGGGTAAATGAAAAATGAACAAAGTTTTTAACATAAATCTTAGAAAATGTCTAAAACGTATTACCTACTTGTGAGTTGTTGGACCTTCTCTTGTGTGCTTGTTTTGAAGTTGAGGATAAAGGAACAATACATTTTTGGAATGGGAAACTATAAAATTATAACAACACTATCGATTACTTATCAATTTCCTAAATACACAGACGCAGTGGGACGATTTCTCATTGTGAACGTAATATGGTTGGTTCGACCCTTTAATCTTTTCTTATTTTTTTGTAACCACACGCTGTATTCATGCAGGATAGACAGAGGGAACCTGGGAACCTAGTGCTAAGATAATCCGTTCGCATTAAGACACTAGTTCCCCATTTTCTCGAAGCTCGCTTTCTCTCGAATTCTCGAAGCATTGCGTTTTGAGTGTCGAAACCCACCGCTGCGATTTCCATCTATACCAAAACGAGAAAATGAAAATAAAAATAATAATAAATATTTAATTTTATATCATCGAGTCGGAATCCAACCCACAGCCGTCGCGATACAGCAATACGCTTGTGCCCCTGCCCCACAACGACTCAACTAATCTATTTATATCAAACTCATCTAATTATATAACTAAATCTATTTCAACCTGTTTCATCCTATATAAGAAAGCCATAATAAAAACTCAATTACACCTCAACTACGCCAGAGGACAGTTTTAATCATCCATCGATTGTTCTAGTAAATTACTATCCTATCCGATAAAGTTGCATCCCCCGGGATTAATTTCTACGGGCATTACAGATTCTGATCAACGATGCCCTAGTGAGACAAATTGTGTAATTTGTTCAACGTCGTGAGAAAAATCGCCGTGTCTTTATGAAATAAGGCCAATGATTGGATATTGTGATTTTGTTTCTTGTATAATATTGTTTGTAATATATGTTATGTATTAATATTTTAAAAAAAATAGGGTAACTTGTGGTAACGTTTTTCGTACAGCGATTCAAGCAGAAATGATCTAGTGTATACATTACGTATTTTAATTTACGGCCAATTTTAGGGCTGAGAATAGAATGGAGAACTATAACGTGGCGGTACTCA